>JAEOAD010001990.1:0-190000 GCA_036365145.1 Orientallactaga sibirica | reverse complement strand
TTCTTGTGGAGCTCCATGGTCTCCCACTCTATCACCTTCCCAAGATGTCTTCCCTGCACTCCCAGTGAGAGCTCACACTGGAATCCTTTATTCCAGTACCTAGTTTCTTTGCCCTTCTTCACTCTGACCTGGGATTCCATTTGGGTTCACAGCTGAGTAATTGCATCTGGGTTCCTTTTCCAGTTCCCATAGTGCCCAACATGAGTGCCTGGTGTTCTGGGCTTCTGGAAGGGGCAGTCATGGGAGACCTGTTTGCTCAGAGAGGTACTGGAGTAAAATTAGAAATGTGACCCACCCAAATAGGTGGAAATGACAGATACTGTGTCTGGAGAGAATAACACCTGGCTGTGACCAAGAATCAGGAGTCTCTAAGGTCAGATGAGGAAACTGACTCACAGAAAGATTATTTAAGTTGCCCAACATCACGTATTTCCCCTCAGAATGTATCTGCTCAATTTCACATTCAAAATCACATGTGGGATGTGATTGTTTGTCTTATCTTGAAGTGCATATGTGTTTTATTTTACCTTATAATTTTCTTTTAAAATGCTTCTGGGGGCTGGGGAGATGGCTCAGCAGTTAAAGGCACTTGCTTTCAAAGCCTGTTGGCCTGAATTTGATTCCCCAGTATCCATGTAAAGCCAAATGCACAAAGCGGCACATGCATCTGGAGTTTGTGTGAAAATGGCAAGAGGCCCTGGCATGCCCATTCTCTCTCTTTCTCTTTCTTCCTCCTCTCTTTTTCTCTCTCCTTCCCCCTCTGCAAATAAATAAAAATTTAAAAAATTTTGGATAAGTATGTGATCTTTATGTAAATGGATTTATTTCTTGTTTATTTCTCTTTTTTGAGGTAGGGTCTTTCTCTAGCTGGGGCTGACTTGGAATTCACCATGTAGTCTCAAGATGGCCTCGAACTCAAGGCAATCCTCCTACCTCTCTCTCCTGGGTGCTGGGATTAAAGGCGTGTGCCACCATGTCCAGCATAAATGGATTTATAAGTGATATATTCTTGAAAGAGTGAACTTTTACATTTAAATATATAATGGGGACTGGAGAGATTGCTTAGTGGTTAAGGCGCTTGCCTGCAAAGCCTAAGGACTCATGTTCAACTCTCCAGATCCCAAATAAGCCAGATGCACAGTAATGCAAGTGCACAATGTCACACATGTGCACAAGGGGGCACATGCATCTAGATTTTGTTTACAGCAGCAAAAGACCCTGGCACACCCATTCTCTCTTCTCTCTCTCTCTCTCCATATATATGGTGGTAATTATTCCTCCAGTGTTATCATTGAAGTACCATATTTCTTTCTTTCTTTCTTTCTTTCTTTCTTTCTTTCTTTCTTTTTTTTTTTTTTTTGGTTTTGCAAGGTAGGGTCTCACTCTGGTCCAGGCTGACCTGGAATTAACTATGTAGTCTCAGGGTGGCCTCGAACTCTCGGCGATCCTCCTACCTCTGCCTCCTGAGTGCTGGGATTAAAGGCGTGCGCCACCACGCCCTGCTGAAGTACCATATTTCAATCAATCTCCTTGGACATTGTTACCTGCACTGCATGGTTTTAAAAAGAAAAACCATTGGGCTGGAAATGTAACTCAGTAGTAGAGCATTCGCCTAGCATGCATGAGGCACTGGGTTTCATCCCTAGACAAGATGTATTAGATAAAACATTAAATTTTGCTTGCAACCAAAAGGTGAAGAGAACCTTTCTCTCTCCTCCCTTACGAAATAGCATTTCCTTGAGAAAAATCGACAATAGAGACACTTGCTCTGCCCCTTTGGTACGTATATCAGTCCTTTTGAAAAATTATATAAGTTTTTTGTCTGCATTTTAAGCCAGAAATGCTTTCCCGGAAGGGTTATCTTGGCCTCTTTGCAATTATAAACCTCAAAGAAAAGAATGTCCTTGTCCCCCTGTCACCTTGGGAATTCACTCCAGGCGGGTGAGCTGAGCTGTAACTACCTGAATGTCATAGAGATGTGGGACATTTTGCTTTCGTTTTTGAAAGAGGACGAGTCAGTTCTCAGAGGGCCACCTCTGAGTATGAGCACGTGAGAAGGGGCAACCAGCCAGTCTTGCAGTCCAGTCCTTACACCCAGGAGGCGTCGCCCTTTATCCTGAGATTATGGGCATCACGGATCCAGTAACTGCAAGGCTGATGGTGGGTGCAGCTTCCTAAGCGGTTTGCTTCTCATGGGCACCACAGGGTGGCTGGGTGCTTCTTCTATAATGAAATTTCTGAATTCGTGCAGAGGAATTTTTGAACGGGCACATCTTGTTTTTAATTTTGTCCCCACTGGCTTTTAAGGGCAAGAACACTGTTGCCTTATTTCAGCATGAAATTGATAGATCACTGACCTTATGGTCTATTTTCGAAAAATGACATATTTACCTAATCCTAAATGTAATCTTTGAAAAACCAGATCTCATCTGTTTCCTTCTTCTGTGTGTATTGCCTGGTCCTGTTTTTAGAGTTTGTATGCACGGGTTGGTTAGTGTCGAACGGAAAGCTATCGTTTTTGTTGGGAAGTATGGCTGGGTATTTCTTTTACCTTGTATTTGAGGGAAATTTCTAGAATTCTGGTTAACTGAGCACCGCACACACTTTCCTTCAGTTTGTCAGAATCTCCGTTCTAAGACTCTCAGGGAAGGCGTGGACTCCAGCCTGTACACGCCTTGGGTCCGTTTCTGGATGCTACCAGGGAGTGGTAACAAATGCGAACGCGAGGGCGGGGCTCGGGGGCGGCCATTGCTCTCAGTGCAACGCCCGAAGCGAGGTAGACACTTTTGAGACGGTCCCTAAGCTTAGCGGCGCTTAGACTTCTGGGAGAGAGACTCTCCAGCACTCCGCGCTGGGAGCTCACCCGTGGGACACGGACAGCCTGCGCCTGCGCGCCTCGCCGTGTGTGCGTGTTCGCGCATGCGCCCGTCCGCCGCACTGCCCTGGCTTCCGGTGGCTCTCGGGTCGCCGCAGCCCTCGCTCCCGGCTTTGGCCTGCGGCGGGCGGGCGGGCGGGCGTCGCGGAGTCGGCGGGGTCGAGGCCTGAGCGTCCGGCCGAGCCGGCCGTGGTCCGCGCGGGCCGGGGGAAGCTCGAGCTCGGGGCGGCGGCGAGGCCCCGGGGCCGGTGAGTGCGAAGCGTCCCGGGAGGGATGCGGGGCCTCGCTGCTCCCAGGGGCCGGCCGTGGGCTCGCGGCGCGGAGTCCGCCCGGGGTGCGCGGGGGCGGGTCCCGGCCGGGGAGGGGGCGGGAGCGTCCATGCTCTCCTCCTCCTCATCCTTCCCCTCCACCTTCCCCTCCATCTTCCTCCTCCTCCCAGTCATGCCCTCCTCCTCCCCCTCCCCTTCTCCCTGTCTTCCCCTTCTTCCTCCTCCCCCTTTCCTCTCCCTCCTCCCCCTCCTTCTTCCTTTTCTCTTCCTTCCCCTTCCTCCCAACTTTATCCTCCTCCCCCTCCTCCTTCTTCCTTTTCTCTTCCTTCCCCTTCCTCCCAACTTTATCCTCCTCCCCCTCCTCCTTCCTTCTCCTTCGCCTTCCTCCCAACTTTATCCTCCTCCCCCTCCTTCTCCTTCCTTCTCCTTCGCCTTCCTCCCAACTTTATCCTCCTCCCCGACATGCCCTCCTCCTTCCTCTTCCTCCTCTCCCTTCCTAATCCTCCTTCTCCTTCCTCTCCCTTCCTCTTCCTCCCAGACGTGCCCTCCTTTCCCTTCCTCCTCCCGACAGGCCTTCCTTCTTCCCCCTCTTCCTACTTTCCCCTTTTCCTTCCCCTTCTTCCTCCTCCTTCCTGTTCTCCCTCCTCCTCCTCCTCCTCCCCTCCTCCCGGACTCAACCCTCCCCTCCTCTTCCTCCTCCCGGACTCGCCTTCTCCTCCTCCTCCTCACCCTCCCGCTCTCTCCCTCTCTTCCTCCTTTCAGTCCTGTGCTCTCCTGGAGCATCGTCTTTTACCACATTGGCTGATGGAGATTTGGGGCCTGTGACGGTGGGGGGGGTCTTACCAAGGTCTTTGTTGGTAGGAGTGCTATCAGGCCTAAATGTCCCAAACCCAGCCTGGAGAGATGCCAAACTATCTGGGTTTGATTCCCCAGTATCCACGTAAAGCCAGACGCACAAAGTGTCACATGTGTCAGGGGTTCATTTGCAGTGGCATCCATTCTCTCCCGCCCTTCCTCCACCCCTTTCTCTGCCTCTCTGAAATAAATAAATAAAATACTTAAATAAATAAATAAATAGGGGCTGGAGAGGTGGCTTAGCCATTAAGGTGCTTGCCTGTAAAGCCAAAGGACCGCAGTTGAATTCCCCGGGACCCATGTAAACCAGGTGTACAAGTGGGCGCATGCATCTGGAATTTGTTTGCAGTAGTTGTAAGCCCTGGTGTGCCCATTCTCTCTCTGTCTGAAATTAAATAAATAAATAATCTCCCAGACTATTGTGTTCCCGGATTTGTGTGTGTGTGTTTTGTTTGGGGGAGTTTAGTTGGATAATAACTTTTTTTTCTGTGTTGTTTCCTTTTTTTTTTTTTTTTTTTTTTTGAGAGAGAGAGAGAGAGACAGAGAATGGGTGCTCCAGTGGCCTCAGCCACTGTGAACGAACTCCATATGCGTGTGCCCCCTTGTGTGCATGTGCCACATTGCGTGCTTGTGTCACTCTTTGCATCCGGCTAAATGTGGGAACTGGGGATTCAAACGGGTGTTCTTAGGCTTCTCAGGCAGGCGCCTTAACTGCTCAGCCATCTTGCCAGCCCTAGTTAGATAATTTCTGCTCCCTTTTATTGCCTATTTATCTTGAAATACAGACCACTGTGTTGCCTGTGGTGTTCTGGAACTAAGCCAGCCTCCTTCCTAAACCTCTGGAATGGGGCTGGAGAGATGGCTTAGGGGTTAAGGCGCTTGCGTGCCAAGCCAAAGGATCCCAGTTCGATTCTCCAGGACCCACGTAAGCCAGATGCACAAGGGTGTGCATGCATCTGGAGTTCGTTTGCAGTGGCCAGAGGCCCTGGTGTGCCCATTCTCTGTCTCTGTCTGTCTCTCTCTCTCTCTCTCTGCCTCTTCTCTATCTCAAATAAATAAATAAATAAATAAAATCTATTTAAACCTCTGGAATGCTGGGGTTATAGGTGTGTCATACCCAGTATTAATTTAACTTTTGAGAGCTCAGATTCTTAATTCCTGTGGCTTATGATTTTAAACAATTTCAATAGATTATAAGAAAACTTTGTAAAAGTCTGTTGTTGTGGTGGTGCATGCCTTTAATCTGAGTACACAGGAGGCAGAGATAGAAGGATCTCTGTGAGTTCAAGGCCACCCTGAGATGACATAGTGAGTTTCAGGTCAGCCTGGGCTATAGGGAGACCCTATCTTGAAAGAAACAAAACAAAAAGAACATTGTAAGGGAAAAGTTTGTTTTTTCTTTGTTAGTGTTTGGTTTTTCTGAGGTAGGGTCTTGCTCTAGCCCAGGCTGACCTGGAATTCACTATGTCATCTCAGGGTGGCCTTGAACTCATAGCACTCTTCCTACCTCTGCCTAAGTGCTCAGATTAAAGGTGTGTGCCACCACGCCTAGCTTAGGTAAGTTTTTGTTGTTGTTATAATGCAAGAGGGCGAGAGAGAATTGGCTCACCAGGTCCTCCAGCCACTGAAATTGAACTCCAGACACATGCGCCCCCTTGTGCGCATGTGTGACCTTGCGCGCTAGTGTCACTGTGCATCTGGCTCATGTGGGACCTAGAGAGTCAAATGTGGGTCCTTAGGCTTTGCAGGCAAGTGCCTTAGCCACTAAGCTATCTCTCCAGCCCGGAAAAGTTTTTGAAGAAAGAAATTGATGGAAACCTCAAGTAACCTTTTATTTTTGCAACTTACATTTAATGCTGGCTAGCCTGTTGAAACTGGAAACGTGTTTATATTCTTCACTGAAAGTCTTAATAAGAATAAAATAAAAAATAAAAAATAAAAAAAAAAAAAAAAAAGAAAGTCTCACTGTCTTGTTACCACTTGATGGTGTTGGAGTTAGGTGTGTGCTTCCTTTCTGTCACCCATTTACTTCTGATTGTTGATGGGGGGTGCTTTTGCGTTGGGTGGTTCTCTGCAGGAGATGGGTGCTACGCAGGCCAGATAATTTTAGCTGACTTCAGTGACCTGTATCTTCTCCTACAGGTCCTTCCATCAGCACCGTCTACATTTTCCTAAGGCATCAGAAAATGAGCCAATCACAGGTGAGCGTTTCTGTTTCCGTGTATCTTCTCCCACACACCTTTGTAATATAACGCATTTGAGGAGGTTGGCAATGATCTGACTTTTAGGATAGTAATGTACAAATAGCTGGGTAAGATTATTATGTAAAATGTAGCTAGAGCATCAGATTGTCAATGCAGATGCTTGTGTGACGATTTAGAAGTAGTGAAGTTAAGCTGCTCCCGAGGCTGTTTGTGACAGTTACGGGAGAAGGCACACTATCCATTATGTCATCTGCTACATCTGTTGTTAGAAGAAGCCGGTTATGTTCCCTGTGGATTTTCAAGGTTTCACAAGAGTTGGAATTCTCCTTTGCTCAAGTTGGCACAGTTGTGGATCTCTTTCCTAAACACAACCGCTGAGTTATTGAGGGAGTGTCTTCCCCAATGAGAACTCAGTGCATGTGGTCTTCCTAGGGATGAGGACATTGTGAGCCAAGTAAATAAAGTTTTCTTTTGTGTTTTTGTTGTGCATGCATGTGCATATGCTTGTGAGCATGTGTGTGTTCATCAGTGCAGGCCAGAAAATAACTTCAGGCATTGTTCATCAGTAATGCCATTTACCTCTTTTTTGGTTTTGTTTTTTCGAGATAGGGTCTCACTCTAGCTCAGACTGACCTGGAATTCACTATGTAGTCTCAGGATGGCCTTGAACTCATGGTGATCCTCCTACCTCTGCATCCCAAGTGTTGGGACTAAAGGCATGTGCCACCACACCTGGCTTACCTCTTTTTTTTTTTTTTTTTTGAGAAGAGAGACAGAGAAACAGAGAGAGAATGGGCACACCAGGGCCATTACAGCTGCTGTGAATGAACTCCAGATGTGTGCGCCCCCTTGTGGGCAAGCACGGCATTGCACGCTTGTGTCACTTGCGTCTGGCTAACCGTGGCACCTGGAGAATCAAACGGGTGTTCTTAGGCTTGGCAGGCAGGCCCCTTAACTGCTAAGCCATCTCTCCAGCCCTTACCTCTTTTTAAAAAAATGATATTTATTTATTTTACTTATTTGAGAGAGAAAGCGATAAGGAGAGAATGGGCACACCAGGGCCTCCAGCCACTGCAAACAAACTCAAGATGCATATGCCACCTTGTGCATTTGGCTTACATGGGTACTGTGGAATCCAGCTTGGGTCCTTAGGTTTCACAGGCAAGTGCCTTAACCACTAAGCCATCTCTCCAGCTCCATCCACCTCTCTCTTTTTTGGGGGGAGGGGAGGGGTTTCCAAGTAGGATTATGCTCTAGCCCAGGCTGACCTGGAATTCACTATGTAGTCTCAGGGTGGCCTCAAATTCACGGCGATCCTCCTACCTCTGCCTCCCGAGTGCTGGGATTAAAGGCGTGCGCCACCATGCCTGGCTTTACACACCCAGCATTTTTGTGTGGGTTCTGCAATCAAGCACAAGTCCTCATGTTTGCAGGACAAGCACTTTACTGACTGAGTTATCTCCCCAACTGTCCCATCCCAACTTTTTTTTCTTTTTCTTTTTAATTAGGCTGTTTTATTGTGCTTTGTCATGGTATTTTCTTCATTTGTCTGTGTTTGACAATCATTGAATTTCTTGGATCTTGGATATATGTTTTTTATGAACTTGGAGAAATTTTGACCATTATTTCTTGAAATACCTCCACCCCCAGCTGTTCATTGAGTTTTTTGTTTGTTTGTTTGTTTATTTGTGTTTTACCTGTATACCATGCTGCCTGCAGTCGTCTTGCAAGTTACAGAGGCTCTTCATTTTGTTTTGATTATTTTTCTGTCAGCTTCATTTTGTGGCTAAACTTGCTGTGTCTTCATCCTCGCTACTAGTTGTCTTTGGTAATGCAGGGGATTGACAAACTCGGAGCATTACTCATGCTAGGTAAGCACCCTACCTCCAAGCTAAATTTATAGCCCTTGTTATTTGTTTGTTTGTTGTTTTTCAAGGTAGGGTCTCACCCTAGCCCAGGCTGACCTGGGCTAGAATTCACTCTATTCTCAGGGTGGCCTTGAACTCACAGTGATCCTCCTACCGTGCCTCCTGAGTGTATAATTAAAGGCGTGCATCACCATGCCCAGCTAGCCCTTGTTATTTTTACTCTTTATCTTGAGACAGTTCTTACTTACGTTTTCAGGTCTCCTTGAATGTGGGACCCTCCTCCTGGGCCTCCTGAGTGTCTGGGGTTATAGGCCTGTGTCACCACACCAGGCTCCTTTTTAACTTACAGAAGTTTAACTTAGATTTTTAAAAATCCACTCAGTCTTTTTAATATTTTTATTTATTTGCAAGCAGAGAGAGGAGAGAGAGAGAGAATGGGCATGTCAGGGCCTCCAGCCACTGCAAACAAACTCCAGACACATGTGCCCCTTTGTGCATCTGGCTAACGTGGGTCCTGGAGAATCAAAGCTGGGTTGTTAGGCTAGGCACCTATAATGGCTAAATGTAAAAATGTCCCCCCATAACCTCATATGTTTTGAATACTTGGTCCCCAGCTGGTCTCTGGGGTGTGAAGCCTTGCTGGAAAAGGTGTGTCATGGGGGTAGACCTTAAGGTTTATTAAGATGCGATGCTCTGGTTGTTTGCCAGGCTTTTCCTTGCCTATAACCTTAAAAACCATAAGCCAAGTAAACCCTTCCTCATAAAACCATAAGGCTGACCTGGAATAAACCAGGGTTTCCTCCTCCTACCTCCCGAGTGCTGGGATAAGCTGCTTTTGGTTAGGTACTTTGTCCCAGCAACAAGAGAGTAACTGTGACAACAGCTAAGAACCTTTAATTTCTGAACCTTCTCCCCAACCCACAGAGTTCATCTTTTTTTTAAAAATATTTTATTATTAATTTATTTATTTTGGAGGAGAGACAGAGAGAGATAGACAGAGAGGGAGAGGGAGACAGAGATGGGCGCGCAGCAGTCTCTCAGCTGCTGTGAACAAACAGATGTGTGCCTGGGTCATCTGAGTCTGAGACAAAAGGCAGGCGCCTTAGCCTCTAAGCCATCTTCCAGCCCCACAGAGTTTTTTTTTTTTCAAACAGCCTGGATCTGAGTCTGAGACAAAAGTTAGTCTTTTTTTTTTTTTTTTTTTTTTTGAGGTAGGGTTTCACTCCAGCCCAGGCTGACCTGGAATTCACTATGTAGTCTCAACGTGGCCTTGAACTCACAGTGATCCTCCTACCTCTGCCTGCCAAGTGCTGGGATTAAATGTGTGTGCCATCATTTCTTTTTTTTTTCTTTTTCTTTTCTTGTTTTAAAGAGAGAGAGAAAATTGGTGCCCCAGGGCCTCAGCCACTGAAATTGAACTCCAGACACTTGCACCACCTAGTGGGCATGTGCAACCTTGCACTTGCCTCACTTTTGTGTGTCTGGCTTACCTGGGATCTGGAGAGTCAAACATGGGTCCTTAGGCTTTGCAGGCAAGCCCCTTAACTGCTAAGCCATCTCTCCAGCCCTATAGTTATTTGTTAAGCTCTCCTCATTGGTGTGGTGCTCCAGGGATAAAGTTACAGTCATTTTAAACTCTCCTCACCCTGTGCATATACTCCAGTAATATAAAGTTATATAGTCACCTCTTAATCTCTCCTTGCCTTGTGTGTATATTCCAGTAACACCTTTGGATGTTGTTCCAGTCAAAAATACATACTGCAGCCAGGCATGATGGCACATGCCTTTAGTCCCAGCTCTTGGGAGGCAGAGGTAGGAGGATCTCTGTGAGTTCAAGGCCACCCTGAGACTACATAGTGAATTCCCAGTCAGCCTGGGCTTGAGTGAGACCTACCTCAAAAAAACAAACAAAAAATAAACTGCTTTAGGAATGAGGTGCTTAAGATGTTGGTGTTGAAACTTGAATGAAGATAGAAAAGGACTAAGCCATGTAAATAGCCCAAGATGGCTGTGTGAATGAAAGAGACAAAAATCAAAGAGCCGAACTGGGCAAGAGTGGAGGGTAGTCACGAGAAGGAAAGTGGCAGGTCATGAGGTATGGGGGCTTCACCAGGAAGGATTGAGAAGAAAGTGACACAGAACACAGTGTGTGTGTTTGTTTTTCTCTCTTTCATCAGGCTGCAAAAATTTGATGTTTTACACCTCTTACAGCCCGCCCACCCCCAGTCCTATAGTCCAGTGGCAAAGTGAGAACTCAGTTGTTTGTGTTGGGGGTTGATTTTATTATTGTTTCTCATGTGTTTGTTTTCCTTCTACAGTCTGTAACATTGGTAAGTACGCAGAGTTCATGGTTAACTGCAGTAAGCAGTTCTTTATCACCTAACTCTGAACACGATGCCATTGCAGGGGCCAGTGTCATTCACGGATGTGGCCGTGGCCTTCACCCAGGAGGAGTGGCAGCAGCTGGACTCTGAGGAGAAGACGACATACAGGGATGTGATGCTGGAGACCTACAGCAACCTCGTCTCCGTGGGTGAGGACTGACTGCTTGTTGCCTAAACACTGTCCATGCAGTGATTTGTTCTTGAGTTTGAAGGAACAAGTGATAAAGACCCTTGTTAGTTTCTTTGGGCAAGTATTTAATGCGTCTTTACTTTCCGCTGAAAGTTACTACTTTTATGGTCCTGAATATCAAACTCAGAGCCTCTTGAATGTTAAGTAAGCTTATTGCTTGCTTGCTTGCTCTCTTTCTTTATTTTTGGTTTTTCAAGGTAGGGTCTCACTCTAGCCCGGCCTGACCTGGAATTCACTCTGTAGTCTCAGGTTGGCCTCAAATTTACAGCAATCCTCTTATCTCTGCCTCCTGAGTGCTGGGATTAAAGGCGTGCACCACCATACCTGGCTTCTCTTTCTTTCTCTCTCTCTGTCTCCTCTCATCTCTCAGCTACATTTTTAGACCTAAAAGGTTCTACTTTCAATTCAATTAAAAAACCATCCCCTTGGGCTGGAGAGGTGGAGACAGGAGAATCTTCAGGAGCTTGTGGGCCAGCCAGCCTGGCTTTCACAATGGTGAACAGCAAGAGACTATGCCTCAAGCAAGGTGGAAAGTGACACCAACACAAAGGTGGCCCTCTCACCATGGCGCATACATGCACACACAGAGACTTTAAAAAATGCAGCTTTATGTAGCTTGTGTGGCTGCATCCTGCTGCAGCACATTCTAAAGCCAGCCAGTTAGTTCATCCCCCTTCTCCATTTCTTGTTAACAGGGTTTGATGTTACAAAACCAACTGTCATCATTAAACTGGAGCAGGGAGAAGAGCCATGGACAGTGGAAGGTGATGTCCCCTCTCAGAACTGTCCAGGTACATGGGTAAATGTGAAATTGTAAAAAGCAATCATCCTAGGGGTAGTTTGGGAACTTGAATTACACCTAATGAAACCCTGGGATACAGGAACTTGTTTGCATTCAGGATTAGGAGAAAATACTATGGTGGGGACATAACTGGTGTGGGGAAGGAAGAAGTCAGGAAATTGAAAGGAAATTAATGGCTAAATTAGTTAGCTTTTGCTCTGTGTCATGAACTGTTTCAGCTCTGTTATAGGACTTTCTAAATGGGAGGAAATGGGAGCTTTTAAAGTATTTGGCTGAAATACAGGGAAGAAAGGCAAAGGGCATGGTGACTCCTACCTGTGTTCTAAGCACTCCTCAGAGTTCAAGGCCAGCCTCGGCTATTTAGTAAAGACACATTTCAAACAAACAAGCAACAGGCAGAGATTTCAGAGGTGTCTGTGGCAGTAGTCATTCTATCGTGCAGTGATATAGTACCACTTGACATGTGTAGTAATCTATTTTTCCTGAGTGTTATCCATACGGGAACATTCCCTTTGCATAGAGCCCAATAATTGTTCTCCCTCAGATGCTCTTTGCTCTGAGTCCTCCGTCTGTCTAGGTCTCACACCTCAAGTGACTATTCATTTGGCACATCATCATTTCTTGGGTTTGTTTCACTTTTCTGTCCAAGTTTCGAAGATAATATTTGTAACTAGTGCACTTATATTCAGTGTAAATTTATTCCCTATTTTCTACACTATGAGTCCTATTCCACCACCCCATGTGTATGTGTATATTTTGTATTAAAAGTCAAAAAAGACCTAGCTAGGGCTGGAGAGATGTTCAGTGGTTAAAGGCACTTGCTTGCAAAGACTCATTGCCCAGGTTTGAGTCCCCAGTACAGTACCCATGTAAAGCTAGATGCACAAAGTGGAGCATGCATCTGGAGTTTGTTTCTAGTGACAGGAGGCTCTGTCACACCCAATCTCTCCTTTCTCTTCTCTCCTTCTCTCTCTGCTTATAAATAAAATAGGTACATATAATCTATACATATATACACACACATACTACCACACCTGGATTATATGGTATTGGGATGGAACCTAGGGCTTCCTGAGTGCTAGGTGAGCACTCTACCAGCTGAGCTACACCTATCAGCCCTTTGTAATGATTTTTATTCTTCGAGATTGGCTCCAACGCTAGACTCAGTGCCATAAACAAGACACTTATGCACGGCTACCTTTCTGTATATCAAGTGTTCGCACTGACAGGACCTGTTACTCCTTTTCAGAAATCTGGCAAGTTGGTGACCTGAGAGAGAGAATCCAGGAAAATAAAGACAAACGTGCAAAGGAACTTGATGATGTCAGCAGCCAGCCAGCAGAGAGAGGGGCCACATGTGATGGAGTGTACAGTGTGGGTCCACACCTTGTTTCTTCAAGCATAACAGCTCACAGCTGTGTCCCCTGTGCCAAGAGCTTGGAATCTGTTTCAGAATTAATTAGTAGTGATGGAAGCTATGCAAGAAGGAAACCCAGTGAGTGTATTGAGTGTGGCAAAATATATGGAGAGAAACCCTATGAGTGTAACGAAAATGAAGATGCTTGCTTTCAAAATGATGACACTATTCTGCAGAAAATGAGCATTTTGGAAAAACCCTTTGAGTGTGAGTGCATGGATGCCTTAGATGATGACGCTGTCTTCATTGCTCATGAGAGGGCTCATATGAGCGAGAAATCCTACGCATGGAGTGATTCTGGACCAGACTTCATCCAGATAGCAGATTTTAATGCATTTCAGAGCTCACAAATGGAAATGAAGCCCTTTGAATGCACAGAATGTGGAAAATCCTTCTGTAAAAAATCCAAATTCATCATACATCAGCGAGCTCACACAGGAGAGAAGCCTTATGAATGTAGTGTGTGTGGGAAGTCTTTCAGTCAAAAGGGAACTCTCACTGTACATCGGAGATCTCACTTAGAGGAGAAACCCTATAAGTGTAATGAGTGTGAGAAGACCTTCTGTCAAAAGTTACACCTCACTCAGCATCTGAGAACCCATTCAGGGGAGAAACCCTATGAATGTAGTGAGTGTGGGAAAACTTTCTGCCAAAAGACACATCTCACCCTACACCAGAGAAATCATTCGGGGGAGAGACCCTATCCATGTAACGAATGTGGGAAGTCGTTTTCCCGCAAGTCAGCCCTCAGTGACCACCAGAGAACTCACACAGGAGAGAAACTCCATCAGTGTGATGAGTGTGGGAAGTCCTACTACCGAAAATCCACCCTAATTACACACCAGAGGACACACACAGGAGAGAAGCCCTATCAGTGCAGTGAGTGTGGGAAGTTCTTCTCTCGGGTGTCATACCTCACTATACATTACAGAAGTCATTTGGAAGAGAAACCTTACGAGTGCACTGAGTGCGGCAAAACCTTCAATCTCAACTCAGCTTTCATTAGGCATCGGAAGGTGCATGCAGAGGAGAGACTTCAAGAGTGTAGTGAATGTGCAAAGTTCTCCCAGCTGCCATATCTCCCTGACCATACAACCCATTTAGGAGAGAAACCCTCTGAATGCAATGAGTGTGGGAAAACCTTCCTTGAGGATTCAGCCTTCAGTGAACACCAGCCCCTTCCAGAAGAGGAGAAAACTTACGAATGTAATATATGTGGAAAGTCATTCTCTGACCTGTCGTTCTATACTGTACATTACAGAAGTCATTCAGAAGATAAACCCTTTGGGTGTAATGAATGTGGGAAAACCTTTGCCCATAATTCATCCCTCTTTAGACATCAAAGGGTGCACACAGGCGAGAAGCCCTATGAGTGCTTTGAATGTGGAAAATTCTTTTCTCAGAAGTCATATCTCACTATTCATCATCGGATTCATTCAGGAGAGAAGCCCTACGAATGCAGCAAGTGTGGGAAAGTCTTCTCCCGGATGTCCAACCTCACTGTACACTACAGAAGCCATTCGGGAGAGAAGCCCTATGAATGTAATGAGTGCGGGAAAGTCTTTTCTCAGAAGTCATACCTCACTGTGCACTACAGAACTCATTCAGGAGAGAAACCTTATGAATGTAATGAATGTGGGAAAAAATTCCACCACAGATCAGCCTTCAATAGCCATCAGAGAATTCATAAGAGAGGGAATGTGAATGTACGCAATGTGGAAAACCTCTGAGGTCTCAGTTTATTTTCATTTTCTGTGGTGCTGGGGGTTGAAGCCAGGGCCTTGCACTTGCTAGGCACAACACTTACCATTGGACCACACCCCAGTGATTCTTCATCGAGGCGTGTGTACTCCTTACTTGGCAGAAGCACGAAGACATGAGCTCTGTTTCAACCTTAGTTTTTGGCAGTTTTCAATGTTGAGTCCCTAAGAGTGCATCCAGAACCAAACCCTTCAGGACCATGCAGTGCATGGCTAGATACTCATACAGGAGGGAATTTTTATATGTTTTAATATTTATTTTGGATTCAAATTGTATTTACATATCAGGGAATCCTGCTAAGAAATCTCAAGATGAATGTGTAACATGTCTTTAAAAATGTTAAGCTAAAAGCCATATTTCTAAAGCATTTACAAAAATGCTAGAAGCTATCTGTTCTGAATCTTCATTTATAAAGAAGTTTTAGAATCAGGAACAGATCATGAGAACAGTAGCATTGCATAAATATGTGGCTTTTTTGTGTGTTTTAGAAATGCCATCTAATAGTACTTCTATGCAATTTTTTCCAATTTTGAATTTGAATAATTTGTGAAAAAAAACACAATATTGTCACTTGAGTTTAATAGCAAAGTGTACTCACAAGATAGTGTTAGTTAAATGTGTTATAGAATGGGAAAATACATGGTTTTCTGTTTAGAGGATTTTATAAGTGGACTGTTTTGTGTGTGTGTAAATAACTGCCTCATCAGTGAAGAGTGGGTTTTTTCTAAAATTTTCAACTGCATTTGATAAAAGTACTGTTTGGATAAACTATGCAGACATGATTTGGAATTAAGGCGTGATTCCCATTTCAGTGAAAGGAGATGGACTGCCCACTCACATTCTGAGTAGGGTAGCACAGCTCCGTACACCCAGCTTCCCAACCCACAGATGTGTGCAGAGCACCAGTGCGGTCATTCAGGAATTTACGTGAACCTGTATGTGCTGTGTCGTGTCACTTTCATTTATTGCCCCTTAGTCACAAAGTAGGTTTCTTGCGGTCACTAGCTCCTTGATTGACTTAATATCCTTTCTCCCATCATGCCTTGCTTGAAGAATTTGACAACCTACCATTTCTTCATGTACAGTAAATCTTAAGTAGTTTAAACCAGTGATCGTTTCATTCTGTTTGCCAACACCGCAGCTCCTTGTTCTCTACAGGGGATAGGTTATAAGACCCCAGTGGATTCCTGCAACTGGATAGTACTGAGCTGTAGGTTAGCACTCCATATGATAACTGAAGCGGCTGTGGAGGACAGGCAGGCCGTGCATGCCTTGGGCACACTGGACAAAGATGCTGCACATCCAAGGTGGGATTGCATCTGCACTGTGCAATCTGATGTGCGCTTGAAGACGTTAACTGAGGGCTTGCTGCTAAAGCACTGGCCTAGCATGTCTGAGGCGCTGGGCTCGATCCCCAGCACTGCACAATCTGTGACTTGTTTTCTTCTGAAATGTTCTCTTAAGTGTGTCTGGGCCATGACTGATGACCGGATAAACTGCAGAAAGTGAGGGTGCAGGTGAGGAGAGGAGTGCTGTGACATAAGGACAGTGGCTGGGCATCAACAGTCCTGGACAGACCAAACAGCTGGATTCGTTCTATAAAATGGCGACCAAGTGAGACTTACTCAAGAATGCAGGGAGGGGGAGAAAATACTCAACAGTCACATTTGATCAGATGAAGGAAGACAAGTATTTATGCAGAACATGTGGTAAAATTGGTGATCTTGGCAAACCGTGGAGATGGACTTCCTTGGTTGGATAAAGGGTAACAAACTACAACCAGCAACATACAGAATGGAGCAGTTTGGGAGGGGTTTTCCCATGATAAAAAGATAACCACTATCATTAATTTCATACAACATAGTTGTATCACTTCCTATGAAAATAAGGAAAACAGGAAATGCATAAGGATTGGAAAGAAGGAAAACTCACTTGCAGTTGACAAGACTTAATAAATTAATGAGAAAATTGAGCAAGGTCCTTGCATACAAGTTACTTTTGTAAAAAAAAGTTTTCAACAAAAAAGCCTAGAAAAATGGACATTTTAAAAGCTGTCATTGCAAACAATTCTCAAGAATCTAAGGAAGAACATGATGTATTTTCAAGAACTTTAGAAATAAACATATGACACAGTGAGACGGTAAGATCTTGCCTGTGAACTTCAAGACAAAAGACACCTGGTAGAGAGCATGCTGTGATCAAAAAGGAGGTCACAGCCAGGCGTGGTGCACGCCATATCCCTGCGCTCGGGAGGCAGGGTTTGAGGCCACCCTGAGATGACAGAGTGAATTCCAGGTCAGCCTGGGCCAGAGTGAGACCCTACCTTGAAAAACCAAAAAGATAAAAAGAGAAGAAAGAAAAGAAAAGGGAAGTCACTTTCCTTTAACTCATATGCATCACAGTATTAAAATCTAGCAAATTCTTTAATGGAAATTAGCAGCTAATTCTGAAGTTTCTATAAACACTCAAAGGTTTGGTAA
The DNA here is from genome assembly GCA_036365145.1 of Orientallactaga sibirica. NCBI lineage: Eukaryota > Metazoa > Chordata > Mammalia > Rodentia > Dipodidae > Orientallactaga > Orientallactaga sibirica. The sequence continues at coordinate 172,895 of JAEOAD010001990.1, read as the reverse complement.
TTGTCCATGCCAATTTGTTAAATAGAATTGCATTGTGGTGATTCATGTCTAACCCTAGCGCTTGAGAGGAAGAGGCAGGATTGGCATGAGTCCACCTGATGAAAGTGAGACTGTTAAGAAAAATGATAACAGTTTGTAGCCCAAGATAGGAGGACCTGTGGTAAAACTGCAGATTATGGCACGAAGATAAAACTGACCAGTGAAACACCTGTAGAGATCCCAGAAATTGTCACAGGCAGTCCAGTTGTGTAAGTTAACCAGATGATTGCATGTCTAATACGAAGTTATGTGAAACACAGAAGTTAAAACCTCAGTGACCAGTGAAACACCTGTAGAGATCCCAGAAATTGTCACAGGCAGTCCAGTTGTGTAAGTTAACCAGATGATTGCATGTCTAATACGAAGTTATGTGAAACACAGAAGTTAAAACCTCAGTGACCAGTGAAACACCTATAGAGATCTCAGAAATTGTCACAGGCAGTCCAGTTGTGTACGTTAACCGGATGGATTGCATGTCTAATATGAAGTTATGTGAAACACAGAAGTTAAAACCTCAGTGTACGCCACGTTTTCTCAAGATCTGTCAAACAGGAAAATGTGCTGTGGCTGTACTTGATGCACTTGTGTTTATCAAGGCACCTTTTAAAAAGTGGTGGCAGGCGCACAATGAGAAGATGGCTAAGCAGTTCAAGGTGCTTGCTCCCAAATCCTGCAGGCCTGAGTTCAATTCCCAAGCCTCCCACATAAGCTAGGCACGAGAAGTGGTGCAAGCATCAGACAATGGTTTGTAGTGGCAAGGGGCCTTGGCACAGCCATGCAAGTCAATAGGAAACCAGGAGGGGTTGAAGCTATTTGCAGTTGATGTATTTGAGTGCAGAAAAGGCCTTGCCAAGCTGTGTTGGTAACTATTTGGGTCTTTGTCCTGTCTCAACTGCCCAACACTGCTATTGCAGTAAAGCAGTCACACACATGTCCATGGATATTGCCCACTCAACCTTCAGTCATAAGCATAAAGGGTGGTCAGTCTGGCCTGCGACTCACCGTCTTCTGGTGCTTGATGTGAAATATATGAAGAACACCCCCAAGCCAGCAAGTGGAAAGATGGGCAAAAGATTAGGTTGTCCACTTCACAGCAGTGGTCCATATATAGGCAATGAGAATGTGAAGTGTGTTAGTAATCAGGGAAGTGCTGGCTTAAACCCCACCCTCGGAGGTGGCTGAAATACGGAAGAAGTTGATGAAAAGCACTTTGGCAAGGGTGTACCCAACCAGATGATGAGTCATTGGGGAAGCTGGCACTTGACATGTATAACCTTTGACTCAAACCAGACCAAGTTGCCGTGTATATGAATGAGCCCAGACCTGCACTGGAAATACAAAAACTGGGTTGTATGTGTGCAGTGGAGTGAATAAGCTGAAGTTCTCCCACCGTAGAGTCCCGTTGAATGAAGGGAATAAATGAGCTACAGTCCCTGCGTTAGTGAAGACTAGACACACCGTGATTCTGCGAGAGTGATAAAAAGAATTCCTCTATGCAGTTAGCAGCAGGCAGCACAACATTTAGTTTTAGCCAACGCTTAGATACATCTGGTCCTAGTTATAAATTGTTTAAATTGGATGCTGATTATCTGTGTTCTGAGCTGTGTACTTAAAATACGTGTATTTTTCTGCATGTATATTACACTTTGGTAAAGAGGATTTTTAAAATCACAAATGACTAATGCTTAGTTAACACAGCCTATTTTTCTAGATGTATATCCATAGATTGTGTAACAGGAGTGGTGAGTTTTCAGAACAGCGATTTCCTGCACTGTGCCCTTAAAGGTGGCCATAATGTATGTTTAAGTAAATTATTTCAGGTCAAAGGACCAATCGCATATTTTATCACCCCACTTTTTTGCATATATAAGTGGGTTTGGTGCATATCAAGAGTCTAAGCTGTCTCTACAATAAAGAAATTGTGTGCATTACTTCATGTTTTGTTGAATTGTTTTAATATTTCTGGATTTGAGATTTGCCTTCCTTTGTGTTTGATTTGATTTTAAAAAATTGTATGCAAAAAGTATCGGGCTGGAGAGATGATTCAGTCAGTAAAGTGCTTAACTGCACAGCATGGGGACCTGAGGTTGAATAACCAGCACCCACATAAAAGCTGGGAGTGCCTGAGTGTGCCTGTAATCCCAGCATTGGCTCCCTAGGGCTTGCTGGCTAGCTAGCCAAATCAGTGAATTCAACTTCGGTAAGAGACTGTCTCAAAAAAATAAGGTAGAGGAGCCGGGCGTGGTGGCGCACGCCTTTAATCCCAGCACTTGGGAGGCAGAAGTAGGATGATTGCTGTGAGTTCAAAGCCACCCTGAGACTACATAGTGAATTTCAGGCCAGCCTGGGCTAGAGTGAAACCCTAACCTTGGAAAAACCAAAAAAAATGTTTTTGCCAGGTGTGGTGGCGCTTGCTTTTAATCCCAGCACTTGGAAGGCAGTGGTAGGAGGATCACCATGAGTTTGAGGCTACCCTGATACTACATAGTGAATTCCAGGAGGTCAACCTGGGCCAGATGAGACCCTACCTCGAAAAAAAAATTTTTTTTTAATTTTTAATTTTGTGTTTGAGAGAGGGGCAGGTAGAGAGAAAAAAAGGCACCCCAGGGCCTTTGGCCACTGCAAGTGAACTGCAGATGCGTCTCATCGTACCTGACTCCCAAGAATGACTCAGACCACCCATCCAATGATCACTTTCCTGGAATTGTTGAACCATCTGTCCAGTTATCACTTCGGTGTAAGTGGCCCAAGTCTTGAAGCAGGTGGACCACCCTGCAACCAACGAATTCCAACCACCACCCCGTAAGTGTCCTCAAGTCAGTAAGGGAAGTTGCTTCTGACTTGCCTGGTCAGAGCCTTTCTCGGGTTTTCCTGAATAAAGCCTGTCTCTGCTTCGGAACTGAGTCTTCTCTCTCCTTTCATTTCCCACTTTTTCTAACAAATACCTTGTCACATGACAGTAAAATCTAAGAATCCCAAAGGGAGGGAGTGGGGAGGTGGCTCAATGGTTAAAGACACTCGCTTGCAAAGCCTGACAGCCTGGGTTTGATGCCCTGCCATCCATATAAAGTCAGACACAAAAAGTGGAGCATAGCTGGGCGTGGTGACACACGCCTTTAATCCCAGCACTTGGGAAGGCAAAGGTAGGAGGATTGCCATGAGTTCGAGGCTACTCTGAGATTACATAATGAATTCCAGGTCAGCCTGAGCTAGAGTGAGACCCTACCTCAAAAAAAAAAAAAAAAAAAAAAAAAAAAAAAAAAAAGTGGAGCATGTATCTGGAGTTCATTTGCAATGACAAGAAGTCCTTTTGCACCTATACACATACATATAAACACACACACGGTGTGTGTGCAAAGTGTAAAGATGTACTCCAACCAAAATGTCAAAATCAGATTTCTGGGCTGGAGAGATGGCTCAGCAGTTAAAGTCTCTTGCTTGCAAAGCCTAATGACCTAGGTTCAATTCCCCAGTACCCACATAAAGCCAGGCGGACAAAATAATGTATGCATCTGGAGATCATTTGCAGTGGCAGTTGGCTCCCTCACTCTCTCATAAGAAAACTATTTTTTCCATCAGTTTTTTTTTTGCTTGTGTGTAACATGGTATGTGCATGTGTACATGCTAATGCAGGGCCCCAGGTGCTTACCTGCAGTGGGGTGTGGGGTGCGCTCAGCGGGCTCTGGTTTCAAGTGAAAGAACCCGCCTCAGTAAAGAAAATGGAAAGTGATTGAAGAAGACATTCAATGTCAACTTCTGGCCTACTCGTACGCACACACATGCACCCGCGTGCAAAAAGCTTTTTTGAAAAGCCAGGCGTGTGGTGACGCATGCCTTTAATCCCAGCACTCGGGAGGCAGAGGTAGGAGGATCGCCCTGAGTTCAAGGCCACCCTGAGACTACATAGTTAATTCAAGGTCAGCCTGGGCTAGAGTGAGACCCTACCTCGAAAAACCAAGAAAAAAAAAAAGCATTTTTGAGTGAGCCTGGTAGCACAGGCTTATATTCTCAGCTACTCTGAAGACTGAGGTAAGAAAATCACAAGTTCAAGGTCTACCTTGGCTACAGAGTGTGCTGGAGAGGCTAGTTTTGGCAATTTAATGAAACCCTACTCTCAAAAATATATTTATTACAGAGAGAGGACTGGGAGAGAGAGAGGGTGCCCCAGGGCCTCTAGCCACTGCAAAGGAACTCCAGGTGCATGCACCCCCTTGTGCATCTGGCTTACATGGGTCCTGGGGAGTCAAGCCTGGGTCCTTTGGCTTTACAGGCAAGGGCCTTAACCGCTAAGCAATCTCTCCAGTCCTAGTCTTTTTATTTTGATGTCATCTTTTCCTCTTATTATGAGGGTCTGGTGCAGGTATTGCTAGGCACTGTGAGATCATGCATATCGAGGCCAATTTCTGTCTGGACAGTTACATTGTAAGGAGTGGTGCCCTTCCTTTGGCTCTTACATTCTTTCCATCACCTCTTCTGCAATGGACCCTGAGCGTTGGAAGGTGGGATAGAGATGTTTCAGTGCTGCACACTCCTCCGTCACACCTTCTTAGCACCATGGTGCCTTTTGGTGGACCACATTTTTGTTTTATTGAAGTGGGTGTAGTTATCTTGCCCAGACTGGACTCGGGTCATGAAGCAAGGGGCCCTTCTGCCCCAGACATGAATGCAGGATGACAAGTGTATGTCCTCAAGCATGGCTTCACTCTACCAGACTCTTAAGAAAAGAAAGGGGGAAAAGCAACATCCACGAGCCCAGGTGCCAAGCTGAGGCCCGGGGTGCGCGGTTCTGAAGAGCTCTGCTTCCGCTGGCTGCGGAGACAGCTGTTGCCTCTCCTGAGTCACCCAGTGCACTTCACAACAGCACGCAAAAGGCCACGCTCAGGCCGGGCGAGGTGCTCACACCTTTAATCACAGCATTCAGGAGGCAGAGGTAGAAGGATTGCCGTGAGTTCAAGGCCACCCTGAGACAACAAAGTGAATTCCAGGTCAGCCTGGGCTAGAGTGAGACCCTACTGAGGAAAAACAAAACAAAACAAAAAAATGCCAAGCTCTAGGCTGGAGAGATGGCTTAGTGGTTAAGACATTTGCCTGCAAAGCCAAAGGACCCAGGTTCATTCCCCAGGACCCATGTAAGGCAGATGCACAGGGTGGCGCATGCGTCTGGAGTTGGTTTACAAGTGGGTAGAGGCCCTGGAGTGCTCTCTCTTTCTCTGAAATGAATAATTTAATTTTAAAATCTGAAAGACACATGCCAAGTTCTGGACACCGAAGACTCCTCGGTGGACACGTCCACCAGTCAGTTACACATGATTACTTTCAAACTGGTTGCCAGGTTGGAAGGCTGATGACATCACAGGATTCCAGCCTTCCTGATTGGAGGGGCCACGCTCCGCAGTGGGAGTCAGAGAAGCAGGTAACAGCAACTTCTCGGAGCTGCCCTCCACTCCCGACTTCTCCCTGAGCTATAGAGGGAACGCGGAGTATTCAGCCAGAGCCCAGGAGACTGGGCTGGGTCAGCATCGAGGTTCTGTGACAGAGAACTGAGACTTGAGTGGATTATGGCCACAGGTCAAGCGATGGCAATGCGGCCTGGGGACTGGAAGCACCAGCCTGGTACCGCTCAAACCTCCGCTGAGGTTGTCGCACATGAGGACACACCACGACCAGCGGGTGAGGAGACCGGAGGGGCACGTGAGAGGGGGACATGCAGGAGGAGGGCCATGAAAAGGAGTCAAGAGGGAAAGACAGCTTGGACACAGATGTCATGACGTTGGTACCTACACATCAGGGAAGTGTTAGCGGATGAGACTCCAGTAAGGGGAGGAAAGGGTGAGCGAGAGGAAGTCTCCTTTCTCGCTAAGAGGAGACAAGGTGTGTGTCATGGGGACGTTCTGAGGGGCAGGGATAGCAGAGAGTGCCACGTGAAGGGGGCAGATAGACCTCGTTAGAGATGGAAAATGGCACAAGGTCTGTGACAAGGCACCAGCTGAACGTGTTTGGAGCAGCTGCAGGGGGAAATGGTGTAGCAATTACCTTCCTATGGCTGCCACAAACCACCCAACCAGAAGGAGCGGATGGAGGGAAAGGGTATTTTTCTACATTACAGTTCTAGGGGAAGCTTCCTCATGCAGAGATAGCTGGGCAGAGGTTCACAGGGGGCATCACACCTCCACAAGAGCAGGAAGTAGAGACAGTGAGCTCTCTGAGTGGGCAAGCAGGGCGGGGCTTAACCCCCGGACCCACCCCGTGAGACACCTCCTGTGACAAAGGCTTTTGTAGTTGGGGTTGGTCACAACACATGAGGCTATGGGGGACTTTGTCAGTAAATCTAGGCAGTGGGATGGGATGAGATGAAGAAAAGATTAATTAGAAAGACACCAGCTTCGTACCTGAGCGGTTTCTTTCCTCAGACCTGAGGGTGGAGCCAGGAACTCAACCTCCCTGTAGTAGCCTCAAGAGGGACAGAGACTGGTCATCGTCGGGTTCTGAGGACGATGACCTGGTGGAGATGCTGATCTCTGAGCAGAAGCCTGTCTGGGCCGTGGAGAGACTGCGTGGGCTCAAGATGAAGTTGAAGAAGAGGCGCGTGTCCTCCGTGCTCCCCGAGCACCACAAGGCCTTCACAAACCTACTGGGTAGGAGACGCCACCCTCTGCTCCATGGCCGTTTCTATAGCTAAACAGTAAACAAGCTCACTCAGCTTCCACTGGCCAGTGACTCGATCCAGAACACTCTGCGGGGACACAAGGGCGCAGGGGTTGACAGAGACTTGACCAAGGTCCACACTGGGGATAGGAATCCTGGTGGTCACCACTGCTTCTTTACCTTAGCTGAATGTCAGTGCTGTAACCGACCGAATGATGGCAACAGGGTCAGGCTGACTCCCTGAGGTGACATCCGACATGGCTGCAGTGAGGGGACGTCACAGTATGTCCTCACATCTTAACCCTGGGCTGGAAGTGCGTCTCACCAGTAGAGTGCTTGTGTAGTGCCCCCCAAACACTGGTCAATGCCCAGTACCTCAGAAGAGCGTGGGAATATATTCTACTGGTAACCCTGTCACCACTCAGTCCCTCCTCCTTGGCGGCATCTCAGAAAAGACCGCGGTTCCTGTAAGCTGCATCTTGTGTTCTCCTGGGCCTGACCTTGGCCACCGTCACGCACCTTCTCCCCACGAGTCAGGTGTCCTCCATGCTCTCTCACCCCTAATCCGGTCACTCAGACTCCAACACTGCGTTCTCTTCACAGAGCATCCTGTGGTGAAAAGATTCCTGGCCTGGGACAAAGACCTGTTGGTGTCTGACAAGGTGAGGCGTTCTGTGCTGAGCTGGAATCCACTTCTATCCCACTGGGGAGGGGTCCCCCTCATTCACATTCCCGTCCCTCCATGGCTCAACCTCAAAATCACAGTCTGGGCCACCTTCCAGCCAGGATATCACCTGTAGCTGTTGTCCACTCAATTTCGGGCTCCTCTTCTCTCGGATCCCTTCGTCCCTTTGTTCCAGCTGCTCAAATACCCCCCACGGGAGCTGCCCAAGCCCCCCTTCAGGAGCAGCCCAAAGCCGGCCATACTGGCACAAGGGCAGCCTCCCATTCGCTTTGACCTTGATTCGTCCTTCCTCAGCCCCTCCCACACCAGCATGCCTCCCAGCACTGGGGCTCCTCTCTGGGCCACAGGAGACTGCAGCTCCTTCCTCTTCAAGGGGTGACCTCTCCGTGCTGTTTGCTCTCTCCTCTCCCTCAGTACCTCCTGGCCATGGTCATAGCCTACTTCAGCCGGTCCGGCCTCTCCGCCTTGCAGTACAGGCCCGTCCACTTCTTCCTGGCTCTGTGAGTGTTTCCCTCCTGCTTTTGGTCAAGGTTCCACTTTCTTCTTGGGAGGAGGGGTCCCTAGAAGTGGTTTTCTAAACTGTCTTTCATTTTTTAAAATTAATTTTATTAATTTATCTGAGAGAGAGAATGAGATACAGAGAGAGAGAGAGAGAGAGAGAAAGAGAATGGGCACGCCAGGGCATTCAGCCACTGCAAATGAGCTCCAGATGTGTGTGCCCCTTTGTGCACATGTGCTACATTGTGCTCTTGCATCACTGTGCATCTGGCTTATGTGGGATCTGGAGATTGGAGCATGGGTCCTTAGGCTTTGCAGGCAAGTGCCTTAACTGCTAAGACATCTCTCCAGCACTGTCTCTTTCATTTTCAAGCCTCTCTGCATTGTGTGCCGCATATATAAAACTTACAGCTGTTTTACTATAGCATTCTTATATCATTCTTTTTTTTTTTTTTTTTTTTTTTTTTCGAGGTAGGGTTTCACTCTGGTCCAGGCTGACCTGGAATTCACTATGTAGTCTCAGGGTGGCCTCATAGCAATCCTCCTACCTCTGCCTCCTGAGTGCTGGGATTAAAGGCGTGCGCCAAAATGCCCTGCTGATTCTTTATCAAACACACAAGCCCCCAATACCAGAGGAAACAGAGAGCCTTCCTAAGATTAGAGGAAGAAGGGAGTGAGACGATCCCATCTCTCATCACTGACACAGGCAGACGTGTTCCTCTCCTGGAACCCCTCCCTCCATCATCAACACACCACGTCATCCTCCTCCTAAGATTAGAGGAAGAAGGGAGTGAGAGGATCCCATCTCTCATCCCTGACACAGGCAGACATGTTCCTCTCCTGGAACCCCTCCCTCCATCATAAACACACCACGTCATACTCTTCCATCCTCTGAATCCAACACGGGTCCACCTCGGGCTTCCCACCAGACATGAATCAGCTATGAAATGCCCCCTGGTGCTGTTGTTCACAGGCCCCCAAATCAGCAGCCTCTGTGTGTGCTGCCTGCAACCCGGGCCAACCACCTCCCTGTGTCCCAACAGACCTTCAGACTCAATTTCCACATGAGGCTGGAGGTCCCAGTGTGAACTCAGCCTCTCCAAGCGCCCTTCAATACAATTCACCCACCACACAGGTCCCCTCCTTCCTCTCTGGGCTCCTTCTCCATGGCCCGCCCTCTATTTTATCTTGTGTTTTCTGTCCAGATGTCCCACACACGCGTATCTGGACACTGTCCCACAACCTCAGTGTGCATTCAAACTCTGATCAGAAGCCATGCGAGGTGGAGCCCCTTGTAGCCCAGTTCCTCAGGAGGCTGAAGGGGAGGACTCTGTCACACCAAGGAAGAGGAGGGGTGAAGTCAGCTCCCGCTGAGAGGGACAAGGACAGTCCTGGGCTCCTTAGATGGGCTTCACTAATCAGCCCTGAGTGAGAGACACCTCCAGTTGTCCCGTCCACAAGAAGCTCTCAGGAAGTCCTGGTCCCGTGCATCACTAGGGAGACATGTCATCACCCTGTGCTGGGGCACTTTCTGGGTGCTTCTGGGTAGAGATCATGACGTCACTGATTTCCTCCTCAGATACCTGGCCAACGACATGGAGGAGGACATCGAGGATGCTAAACACGACATTTTTAAGTTCCTCTATGGGGAGACCAATGGCCCGCACAGCATGTTCCACAAACTGCGGTTCCAGTTGTTCCGCTCCATGGGCTGGAGGGCGTGGGTGTCCCGGGAGGAGTGTGAAGAGGTGGGTGTGCGGTGGACATGTGAGATGCGGGTGGACAAAGTGCACGGCCGGGAGGGCAGTGGGACGGGGCTGTACGTGGAGTAAAGGGCTGGATAGAAGTGGAGGTTGCATGGGCGAGGCTGGGTCTTCACAGGGAGCCAGCACGTGCTCAGGGAGCCGTTTTTCCTTCCAGATCCAGGCTTATAACCCAGACCTCTGGGTGTGGAAGCGAGATCGTAGCAGCCTGTTTCAAAACCCCAGCACCAAGGAGGCGTGTGGTAACTGGCGTGAGAAAGGTACTTCTCTGTCCTTGGCGGTGTGAACAGTCTGTGACCCAGTGAGGAAATCACAAAACCACGAGCTTGACCTGCTCTCCTCTCAGGCCACCTCTCCACCATGCAGCAGGCCACCCGCGCTCACAGCTGGACCCGCCCCTCCCTCTGTAGACACAGACATGACCACCAGAGAGACCTGGCCTTGCAGGGACAGGCCTGGTGCCTGGAGGCCACTCACAAAACCCTCAAAGCATGTCTGTGTCACAGAGGACAATCTGGGTTCAGGTTCTTTCAGCCCAGGCAACTGTGTCCAAATGACAACGTTGGTGACATATGGATTTCCATCCACAGTGAACCATCTCTAGCTGTACATTTCTATATCCCCTAAGTTGTGGTTTTTCTCTCTTTAATTAATTCTTTGATTTCATCCCTTAAGAGGTGCTAACTCAGGGCTGGAAACACGGCTTAGTGTGTAGATTTCTTGCTGAGCAAGCATGAAGGCCTGAGCTCAATCTCCAATACTGACCCGTGCAGGGGGCATGGCTGCCCATACCTGTGACCCCTTGGCTGAAGGGGGCAGAGACACAAGGTTACCTGGGTGTAGCAGACAGCTTCAGGTTCGCTGAGATGAACTTCCAGACCAGGCACAGTTATGGAGGAAGGGATATTATTTATTGAAGCTTACTGATCCAGGGGAAGTTCCATAATGGCAGGAGAAGCGGCCTGCCTTCACAGGGCCAAGCAGAGAGAAAAGCCACAGGCCACACAGCACACAGAGCAAAAAACTACAGCCAAAAGCCCAGCACACTTCAGGAACTCCCGCTAGGCACACTTTGCATATCTTTACAATGGAATCTCAAACCCACCATCACCCCTTAATGCCCAGTGACATTGCCTCCAGCAAGGTGATTGCAGATGAAGACTATAAACTAATAAAACACTGAATATATTGGGGGCCATATATTCAAACTACCACACTGGGGCTCTGGGTCAGCCATAACCAAGAAAGGGTGGCCTCCAGGTTGAGTAAGATTGTGTCTCAAGGTATGAAGGCAGAAGAGCCATAGAGGCAGACACTCACCATGTTCCTTTGGCCTATGCATGTATGTACAATGTGCCCATCTGCAAGCACATATCCACACATGCACCACACACATGAACCAGAAATGAAAAAAGAAATTAATTCAAGTGACTTACTTTAGGCAAAGCAGTATTTAGACATTAGTCCTTAGATGCCACAGGCAGTCTGTATTCAGTAATGGTCATTATTATGACTATTTTCATCCATATTTCCTTCCAACCATGTTCCTTTAGTCATAATTCTCATGGGTGTTCTTGCTGTCCCCTAACTGGCCACTGCTGGTCTTAAACAAGATCTTTTTTTTTTTTTTTTTGGAGAGAGACAGACAGAGGAAAACAGACAGAGATGGGTGTGCCAGCAGCCTCTCAGCTGCTGAGAACAAAATCCAGATGTATGCGCCACCTTATAGTCAAGTGTGGCATTGCGTCCTTGCGTCACTTTGCATCTGGCTAAACGTGGGACCTGGAGATTGGAACTGGCCTTCTTAGGCTTAAGAGGCAGGCGCCTTAACCGCTAAGCCATCTCTCCAGCCCCTTAGACAAGATCTTTTGAATCAAATGTACAAGTAAGAAAGCTGTCAGGGCTGGGGAAATGGCTTAGCAGTTCAGTTGTTTGCCTGCAAAGCCTAAGGATCCAGATTTGGTTCCCCAAGACCCACCTAAACCACATGCACACGGGGGCGCAGGATTCCGAGCAAACGTGTGGTTTAATTGTGTGTGAGTACCCATGTTCAGGAGGCAGGACTACGGGGACATTTAGAGGTCAGGATTAGGCATTAGCCATCTGGTCTCACAGTTCTTGATATTGACAAGTTAGTTATATTTGTACATTGTTAGATTTAAATTTTTAAGTAAACACAGAGCTAATATAAAAAGGGGGAAAGCAGGGCTGGAGATATGGCTTAGAAGTTAAGGCAAAGTCCAAAGACCCAGGTTCGATTCCCCAGGATCCATGTAAAGGCAGGTGCACAAGGAAGTGCGTGCATCTGGAGTTCGTTTGCAGTGGTACAGGCCCTGGTAAACACATTCTCATATTCTCTCTCTCGCACTCCTCTCTTTCAAGTAAATAAAAATATTTTAAATTTTAAAAAAGGGCCAGGTATGGTGGTGCACACTTTTAACCCCAGCACTCAGGAGGCAGAGTTAGGAGGATCACCATGAGTTCAAGGTCTCCCTGAGACTACATAGTGAATTCCAGGTCAGCCTGAGATACAATGAGAGCCTACCTCAAAAAATAAGAAAAAAAATGTAGCCGGGTGTGGTGCTGCACGCCTTTAATGCTAGCACTTGGCACAGGGAGGATCACATGAGTTTGAGTCCACCCTGAGACTACATAGTCAATTTCAGGTCATCCTGGACTAGAGTGAGACCCTACCTCAAAAAAATGGAAAAAAGCAGGAACTTCAGCTGGGCCTGTCCATCAGTGGTGGAGGCTGGCTTTGCATACAAAAGGTGGTGAGAAAGGACCAAAGTGTGACTTTGTCCAGAGCCACACTTTGAAAGCTTGTTCTACTCCGTGACAGAGTCCCGTGGGTCCTTACTATAAAGCGTGGTAGTGGTCCGCAACACTGGTCCCCTCGTCCTTGCTATGACACAGTACTGGGCCTGCCCTTGGCACGTTAGGCCATTGTGGAAGCCAAGGTCAGCAAAGTCTGAGACTCACTCTGGAAATGATCGTTGGGGACTGGGGCTTTGAATCACGGTTATGCAGGTGGGGTTGCACATGCCTGGAATCCCAGCACTGGGAGACAGCACAGGACTGTTACTGCGGGTGTAGTGTAATTTAGACTGCCAAGCAAGACCCGGGCTCAAAGACTAAAAATGAATGAATATGAATGAAAGAGTGAACGAATGTACAAATAAATAAAAGCAGCAGGGGAGATATTGCAGCAGTTAAGGCCTCTAGCTCCGCAAGCCTCCTGATGCAAGTTCCTACCTAGCACTCATGCCAAGCCAGAGACACAGTGGCGCAGGCATCATAATGCCAATGCAGCAAACACGACAGGACAGAGAGCCATGGGAATCCCTGTGGTAGGAGCCCAGCCAGGCCCGCCTTCCCAGTGGCAAAAAGGAGACCGTGTGAAACAAGGAAGAGTCATCGCATGGAGGTTGTCCTCTCACCTCACACATGCACTGTAACACACATATACCAGTATACACACATGTATACACATTTATTCATCAATACACGCAAAGGTCTATAGGGATGGCTAAGCAGTTAAAGGTGCTTGATTGAGAAGGCTTTTGGTCCTTGTTTCATTCCCCCATACCCACATAAAGCCACATACCAAGTGGCACACTGATCTAGCATTCATTTGTAGTGGCAAGAAGCCCTGGTGTACCCATTCTCTATCTTAAATATATAAAAATATTTTTAAAAAATAAACACACACAGCTGGGCGTGGTGGCGCATGCCTTTAATCCCAGCACTCGGGAGGCAGAGGTAGGAGGATCGCTGAGAGTTCGAGGCCACCCTGAGATTACATAGTTAATTCCAGGTGAGCCTGGACCAGAGTGAAACCCTACCTCAAAACCAAAAATAAATAAATAAATAAATAAATAAATAAATAAACAAACACACACACACACAAAATAAGCAATAAATAAAAATAAGAATCAAGGTTCAATTGCTGAGAAACAAATAAATATAGAAAAAAATAAGGGTTAAAAATGAACCAGGGGCTGAAGGGATGGCTTTGCAGTTAAGGTGCTTGCCAGTGAAGCCTAAGAAACCCATGTTTGACTCCTTAGAACCCATGTATGCCAGATGCACAAGGTGATGCATGTGCACAGGTGGATCATACACACAAAGTGGTGCAAGCATCTAGACTTGGTTTGCAGTCGCTGAGTCCCTGGTGTGCCAGTTCTCTCTCTCTCATAATTAAAAAAAAGTGAATCAGAAGGCCGGGCGTGGTGGTGCATGCCTTTAATCCCAGCACTAGGGAGGCAGAGGTAGGAGGATCGCTGTGAATTCGAGGCCACGCTGAGATTACATAGTTAATTTCCAGGTCAGCCTGAGCTAGAGTGAAACCCTACCTCGAAAAACCAAAAAATAAAATAAAATAAAATAAAATAAAATAAAATAAAATAAAATAAAATAAAATAAAATAAAATAAAATAAAATAAAATAAAATAAAATAAAATAAAATAAAATAAAAATAAAATAAAATAAAAATGAATCAGGAGCTGCATGTGGTGGGGCACACACCATTAATCCCAGCACTCAGGAGGCAGAGGTAGGAGGATTGCCATGAGTTCAAGGCCACCCTGAGACTACATAGTGAATTCCAGGTCAGCCTGGACTAGAGCAAGACCTTACGTCAAAAACAAACAAACAAACCAGATTTGGAAATTGTTCTAAACTCCAGTGAGTGTTGACTTGAGAGACAATTCCTCTTCATGCTTAGAGAATGACGACAAGGAAGTCTGACATGTCTCCCTCTTCCTTCCAGATCACTGCCTCTGGAGGAAACACATGGGCCAAAGGAAATCTAAGCTCACACTAAGGATTGTCAAGAAAGGAGAGAGGAGCAGCTTGTACAGGAAATCTAGAAGAGCCAAGACTCTTCTGGAAGCAAAGCGATAAGAGTCACCACATGGCCCTCCTGGAGCTGGGGTTCATCCAGGGGTCTGTGGAGGGCGATGAGAAACCAGGGCTGCCCACCCCCACCCCCACCGACCCCTGCTTTCCTGAGACTCCCACATTTCAGACCACACGTCCTCCATCCAGTCTCTCCTGAGACAGTCGTCAGAGGTCTTCATATATCTGGGCTTCATATATCTTCATATATCTGGCTGCCATCGTCTAGGACCATTTGAACGGGGTGTGTTTGGGCTCATGTATATATAAAAGGACCTACTTTTTAAATGCAAAATTTGAGCCCTAGCATTATAATAGCTTTACTATTTCACAAATTTTACTGGAATTTTAAGATGTTTGTCATCGTGTTAATAATGTATAACTTTTTATTATGATACTTATTTTACATAGGTTTGCCAAGTTTTAGTTTTATAAATGTGTTTATGTTCTACGTGGATGTTTAAGCTTTTTGTATATTGAAATGATTTCCAGTCATATATTTTGTTTTTTATGTCTTATACTTTCAAATCTATTATAATTGGGTATTAATGTCAAGCTTATGTAAATATAAAATTTTTTTAATGTACTGCAAACAATTATATGTAATTAAACCTTCCTTGACACGTTTATTATATATTTAATGAGACCATGTACTTTGAAAGAGCACAACATAACTATTTTAGGAATATGTATTTTTATTCCAACAGCCTGCTCTCAGCTCCCCATGGAGCCTGGGTTTACTTGTTCAGCCATTTATTTATTCATTGCCTTCCCACGTTTTGTCATTTAAAGACACCATGTAACTTCTCCCTTGGGGCATACGATAAAAAATATTTCCCCGTGTTTTCTATGCTTCTGAATTGCTTTTTGCTACTAAAGCTTATTATTATTTATAAGAATTGTGGGCGTTCCACTAAATCTTTGTCTTTGCTGCTTGCAAGTGTGTGTGATGAGGTGTGTTCTCCTGCAGTGTGATACACGTGTGTATGTGTGCTGCTCCATGCACTCCAGTGTAATGGACTGGGACGAATGTGTGTCCCTCTCCATCGCTCTTCTGTGTGTTTTCCTGCAGTGCAGTGTGGTATGCACTCCAGTGTAATGGACTGGGAGGAATGTGTGTCCCTCTCCATCGCTCTTCTGTGTGTTTTCCTGCAGTGTGGTACACGCATGTGCGTGTGCGTGTGCTGCTCCATGCACTCCAGTGTAATGGACTGGGAGGAATGTGTGTCCCTCTCCATCACTCTTCTGTGTGTTCTCCTGCAGTGTGGTACATGTGTGTGTGTGCTGCTCCATGCACTCCAGTGTAATGGACTGGGAGGAACATCAGGTGTCCCTCTCCATCGTTCTTCTGTGTATTCTCCTGCAGTGAGGTACATGCGCGTGTACGTGCACTGCTCCATGCACTCCAGTGTAATGGACTGGGAGGAATGTCAGGATGTCTGGGTTGGTGGAGCCACTGTTCTGATAGGCTGTGCGGGATGCTGTGTGGCCAAGATCCCTTCTTCCGACCTCCTAGTGCTGGCAGCTGGGGGAGGGGAGGCTGTGGAGGGTGCCTGAAGTTGTATGGGCGCTGTGTAGCTGGTCCCATTTGTCTTCTCCTTCAGGCACTGCTAAGACGGTCCCTACTATGTACTGCTTCATGTTTTGGATTTTGCAAGGAGGCTGGTGTGAATGGAGGGTCCCTTCACCCTGGTTCTGCTCCTGCAGCTCAGGCAGGGCTGGGCATACATGTACCCCTTCCCAGAGGGCGGGGACCACCAGCGCTGGTGCAGGAGCCAATTCTGGATGCTTATGTGATTGTTAGAAGCCCTGGGTCTCTCCTGCTTCTCTGCTGTAGTTGATAATTCCTCTTTCTTTTTTTTTTTTTTTTTTTTTTTTTCTTCAGAGGGTAGGGTCTCACTCTGGTCCAGGCTGACCTGGAATTAACTATGTAGTCTCAGGGTGGCCTCGAACTTTCCTCCTACCTCTGCCTCCCGAGTGCTGGGATTAAAGGCATGCGCCACCACGCCCGGCTGATAATTCCTCTTTCACCTTCACGTATCAGTAGAAGTGTGTATTTTGATGTTTTCTGCTTGTTCCCCGCCCCTCTCACCAGGGTGTTTTGGCGAGGCTTCTTCACCACCATCTTAACAGGAAGTCTCTGGCCTTTGGTAATTTCAATATAATGTGTCTCAGTGAAGAGCCCTTCATGTTAAACCTTCTTGAATATGTAGTTATGAAAAGGTTGTTGTCATTACGTCTTTAAATTATTTTTGCGTTCCTCTCTCTCTCTACTTCTAGTGTTCCCACAATGTATCTGCTAGTTTGTTTGATGGTGTCCTGTAACTCCTGTAGATTTTCTTCCTTATTTCCATTCTTTGTTTTCTATTTTAACCTCTGATTGGATCACTGTGAATGACCATCTTCCTGTTTACTGAGTCTTTTTTCATTGAACCCGTGGGTGATGCTCTGTGCTGTATTCTTTTTGTTGTTTTGTTTTGTTTTTTTGTTTTTCAAGGTAGGGTCTCACTCTAGTTCAGGCTGACCTGGAATTCACTATGTAGTCTCAGGGTGGCTTCAAAGTCACAGTGATCCTCACCTCTGCCTCCCAAGTGCTGGGATTAAAGGCGTGCACCACCATGCCTGGCTTCTTTTTCTTTTTTTTTTTTTCCCCTCATTTTAATTATTGCATCCTTCAGAACTATAATTTCTATTTGGTTGAGTGTTTTGTCTGCTATTTTAAAAAATATTTTATTTTATGTATTTATTAGAGAGAGGGTGGGAGAGAGCATGCCAGGGCCTCTAACCACTGCACACAAATTCCAGATGCGTGCACCACCTTGGGCATCTGGCTTGCATGGGTACTGGAGAATCAAACCTGGGTCCTTGGGCTTCGCAGGCAAGTGCATTAACTGCTAAGCCATCTCTCCAGCCCTTGTCTGATATTTTTAAATTTTTTTTATTTATTGGCATGCAGAGAGAGATAGAGAGAAGAGAGATAGAGAGAATGGGTACACGAGGGCCTTCAGCCACTGCAAACACATTCCAGATGTATGCGCCACTTTGTGCATCTGACTTTACGTAGGTACTGGGGAATCAAACACAGGTCATTAGGTTTTGCAGGCAAGCACCTTAACCTCTAAGCCATCCTTCCAGTCCCCTATTTTTTTTTTTTTTTGAGACAGAATCACATGTAATCCACCAAGGCTGGCTTTTAATTTACTGTGTAACTAAGGATAAACTTGAGTTCGCAGTCATCCAGCCTTTTTTCCTTAATGATTTCAATCTCTCTGATAAACTTCTCATTTTATTTATACATTGTTTTCTTGATTTGTTGAGTTCTCCATCTATATTCTTTCTGTGTGTGTGTGTGTGTGTGTGTGTGTGTTTCTCTGGATCTCGTGTAGCCCATAATGACCTCAAACTTGCTATGTAGCCAAAGATGACCTTGAACTTATGCCCAGCCCATCTATGTTTTCTTGAAGATCTCTGAACATCTTTAAAACAATCCTTAAGAAAAAAAAGAAAGCTGGGCATGGTGGCACACGCCTTTAATCCCAGCACTCAGGAGGCAGAGGTAGGAGGATCGCCGTGAGTTCAAGGCCACCCTGAGACTACATAGTTAATTCCAGGTCAGCCTGGGCCAGAGTGAGACCCTACCTTGAAAAAAAAAACAAAAAAAAAAAAAAAAAAAAAAAGAAAGAAAAAGAAATAAAATTCCTTTAAAAAATTATTTTTTTATTTATATATTAGCAACAGACAGAGTGAGAAAGAGGCAGAGAGAAAGAAAGAGAGAGAATGGGTACACCAGGGCCTCCAGCCACTGCAAACAAACTCCAGATGCATGCGCCACCATGTGCATCTGGCTTACGTGGGTCCTAGGGAACTGAGCCTTAACTTCATAGGCAAGCACTTAACTACTGAGCCATTTCTCCAGCCCCTAAAATTCCTTTTTTAGGTAATACATGAATCTCTTCCTCTTCCGGATCAGTCACTGGAGGGTTAGTGTGCCTCATTAGCAATGTCCTATTTCCCTCATTTCTTGTGTTTCTTTTTTTTATTTTTTATTGACAACTTCTTTTTTGTTTTTATTTATTTATTTATTTGATAGAGAGAGGGAGGGAGAGAGAGAGAGACAGAATGGGTGCACCAGGGCTTCCAGCCACTGCAAATGAACTCCAGATGTGTGTGCCCCCTTGTGCATCTGGCTAACGTGGATCCTGGGGAATCGAACCTGGGTCCTTTGGCTTTGCTAAGCCATCTCTCCAGCCCAACAACTTCTTTAATTGTAGACAATATCCCATGGTACTGCCCTCCTCCCCCCACTCTCCCCTTTGAAACTTCACTCTCCATCATATCCCCTCCCCCTCTCAATCAGTCTCTTCAGTTTGATGTCATGATCTTTTCCTCCTATTATGATGGTCTTGTGTAGGTAGTGTCAGGCACTGTGACGTCATGGATATCCAGGCCATTTTGTGTCTGGAGGAGCACGTTGTAAGGAGTCTTACTCTTCCTTTGGCTCTTACATTCTTCCCACCCCCTCTTCCGCAATGGACCCTGAGCCTTGGAAGGTGTGTTTGAGATGTTTCAGTGCTGAGCACTCCTCTGTCACTTCTCAGCACCATGGTGCCTTCTGAGTCATCCCAAGGTCACCACCATCTGAAAAGAGAAGCGTCTCTAACCAAAAGTGAGAGTTGCATTAATATGTGGGTGTGGACTTTAAGAGAAGTGCTTACTAGACAGTTTGGTGAGCATAGTATATACATTTAGCCAGACACCAGCAGACATTACACCCCTAGGGCTCATGATTACCCCTGTCATAGGTTTTCAGTATCAGGGATGTATTCCCTCCCATGCAGCGGGCCTCCAGTCCAATTAGAGAGTGGTTGGTTTCCCCCATAACAGACATGCCACTATTGCACCTGTTGGCTCATTTGGCCTGGCTGGACAAACTTAAAGCTTGCAGTGTCCACTGTTGAGTATCTTCACTGGTGACAAGGAGTTGCTAAGGGTGGAGTAACTATTGTATTGTGTGTACATCTTGATGAAGACAGGGGGTCCCAGGTTGCTAAGTGCATTGATAGGAAAGGGGTGAGTGTGTAGCTCAAGCCAAGCAGAGTCCTGGATTACAAAACTATCCCTGTGCTTGTGTGCCTCGTGTGGGCATGGACTCTGTGATGCTGGGGTTCATGTTATGGAAAACTTTGGGGGGTCCGTGGCAGGGAATGTTGTGTGAATGTGTGTCGGCAGTGAGGGCTGCTGGGACTGTTAGAGGTGAAAGCTGCTGGCTTCTCCTCTCCTTTTCACCCGCAGGGAGTGTGTGGCTAAGGGGGACCCTCTCATCTCTAGCTGTGCCTGCTTCTCCTCTCCTTTCCACCCGCAGGGAGTGTGTGGCTAAGGGGGACCCTCTCATCTCTAGCTGTGCCTGCTTTGGGGACAGGATGGCACAGGATCAATGAAATTGTTTTTTTCTATCCTTTCCTCTCTACTTCTGGGGTTGGGAGCAGTACTGGGTTATTGCAGCTTCTCATTTGGACTCTGGAAGTCTTCCAAAGCTATTCTGGTCCATGAATACTGGTTAAATCATAGGGGTGGCAGAGCTAAGACTTCATGGGCTGCCAGCTTGCTCATATCACTCCCAATCAATATACAATATATCCTAGCCAGGCGTGGTGGCACATGCCTTTAATCCCAGCACTCGGGAGGCAGAGGTAGGAGGATCACTGTGAGTTCAAGGCCACCCTGAGACTACACAGTGAATTCCAGGTCAGCCTGGGCTAGAGCAAGACCTTACCTTGGGAAAAAAAAAAATTTTTGTAGGGGGTGGGGGTGTCCTGAAGTCATCAGTCTCCTGGGCACTTTTTTCTTAATTTAAAATATTTTATTTTCATTTATTTGGCAGAGAGAGAGAGAGAGAGAGAGAGAGAATGGCCACACCAGGGCCTCTAGCTGCTGCAAACAAACTTCAGATGCATGTGCCACTTTGTGCATCTGGCTTTACATGGGTACTAGGGAATCAAACCTAGGTCCTTAGGCTTTGCAAGCAAGTACCTTAACTACTGAGCCATCTCTCCAGCCCTCCTGGCCACTTCTTGGTTCAAATTTTAGAAAAATTTAGCCAGGCATGGTGGTGCATGCCTTTAATCCCAGCACTCAGGAGGCAGAGGTAGGAGGATTGCTGTGAGTTCAAGGCCGCCCTGAGACAACATAGTGATTTCCAGGTCATCCTAGGCTAGTGTGAGACCCTACCTTTGCCTGCAAAGCCAAAGGACCCAGGTTCAATTCCCCAGGACCCACGTAAGCCAGATGCACAAGGTGGCGCATGCATCTGGAGTTTGTTTACAGTGGCTGGAGGTCCTGGCACACCCATTCTCTTTCTGTCTGCCTCTATCGCTCTCAAATAATAAATAAATATTTTAAAAAATTTTAAAAAGAAAGAAAACTTTGAACAAAGCTGTACAAACTTTCTTTTCCTTTCTCCAGGGAGGGCCCCAAAGTCTTTGGGGCTCCTTATCCTCCTGGGTTCAAGTTGATCCAGGCTCCTGCTGTTGACATCCCTATTGGGAAATGGCCTCCTGTCTCGTTGGCCCAGAAGTTTCGAACTCTCCGAGGACACTGAAGTTTTAATTTCCCAAGTTCTCTTCCTCTCATCCCTCAAGCCACATACTTCTGAGACCCCCATGCTCCTTGGGTACCACAGTGGGGGAAGAAGATGCTAACAAGACCCTTGGGGTTAGATAAAGCCAGACCCTTAAGTGGGCCCTGGGAAACCTATTAGGCAACTCTTTCCTTACTTAGAGCAACAATTCCCTCTTCACTTTGAATAGAAGTTGGACTATCAGGGGAGGTGGAGGATAAGATGTGGTCAAGTTAATCTGCCGCTATTATCCACAGAAATCTTTCCAAGATTGTTGTTGACGTTTCATTACTTTTGTTTATGTATTTTTTTCTTTTTGCCTGTGTTTGATCTGGACTTTGAAGAATGAGTACATTTCCAGGTGGAGACAGGCCATCCCAATGTTGAAGATGTATGTTCAAGATCAGGGGGACATTGATGATGGTGACATTTGTGGGTTGTCAGGTGACATATGAGTAAAGACGCATGGAAGGTGAGACAAAACAATCTACGGTGGGTTCATGTTATAATGGTTAGAACTTGGGCTTCCAACCAAGATCCAAAGAAGATTCGGCACAATAGGAGGGTGGGCAGTGGGTTTGGTCACCCAATAAATATACTGAGAGTCAGAGATTTGGAGTGTGGTGGGCTTGAGTGTAGATATTTTATTTAAATCAGTGTTTCATACTCTTTCCCCTCCAAGGATGGCATGAAGAAGCTACCGAAGGTAACTCCCTGCAGGGTTGTGATGTTTAAAGCTTCTGATAGAAATTACCAACTGAAATCCATGTTGGCTGATAAAATGTAAAATATTTCCTCTCTCTCTCTCGCTTGCTCGCTCGCTCTGTCTCTCATCTTTTCTCCTCCTCTATCCTCTTTTCTCTCTCCTCTTGTTCTCTCAATCTCTTCTTTCTCCTCTCTGCCCTGTCTCTCCTTCCCTATCCCTGACATCTCATTTTTCCTCATAATCTCTCTCTCTTCTCTCATCTTTCCCTTCTGATATTTCTCTTCCTCCTCCTCTCCTCTTCTCTTTTTTCTTACTTCTTTTCTTCTTCCTCTTGTCTTTGTCTTTGCCTCTCCATCTCTCTCTTTTTCCTTCTCTCTCCTTTCATCTCTCTCTTCTACCTCTACCTATTTCATCTTTCCCTCTTAAGCTCTCTCCTCTCATCTCTCTCTTCTACCTCTAATCTCATCTTTCCCTCTCAATCTCTGCCTCCCACTCCTTACTCTTACAGCCCAGAACCCAGCAAAGCCGTTCCACTGTGCACACCTTCACTCCTTGCCTGCCTCGCCTGTGAGCTGTGAGCGGCCAGAACCTCACCACTCAGGTGGTCTCTCTTTAGCTCTCCACCACCTTGCCTCCCTCTGTGAACCTGAGTCTGTTGTCTCTCTCTCTCTCTCTCTCTCTCTCTCTGGTTTGGTTTTTCAAGGTAGGGTTTCACTCTGGCCCAGGCTGACCTGGAATTCACTATGTAGTCTCATGGTGGCCTCGAACTCATGGCAATCTTCCTTCTTTCATTCTTTCTTTCATTCCCTCACTTTTTGGTTTTCCTCATGTAGGTGTGGGGATGCAGACTAACAGGAAGAGAGACTGAAACAGGTTCCCCTCTGTAAGAGCATAGACTTTGATTTCAACCCAGGGAGAAGCCAAATCCCTCTTCTCTCATGAGTCACGTTGAGGCTGGGAAGATGGCTCTGGGCAAAGTGCATGTGGACCTGACTCCAGTCCTCAGCACTCACAGCAAAAGCCGAGAATGAATCCCAGCACTCGGGAGGCAGAGGTAGGTGGATCACTGTGAGTTCAAGGCCACCCTGAGACTACAGAGTGAATTCCAGGTCAGCCTGGGCTAGAGTGAGACCCTGCCTCAAAACAAAACAAAAAAAAAAACAAAAACAAAAAAAAAGCCGAGACTGGCCGCATGAGCCTGTAACCTCAGTGCTGTGGGAGACAGAGACAGGAGGATTGCTGGGGCTCCCTGGCCAGCCAGGCTAGCGGAAAAACAGCAGCTCCAGGTGCAGTGAGAGGCTCTGTCTCAGGGAAATAAGATGGAAGAGAGATAGAGGACACGTGTCATCCTGTGGACTTGCATGTGTGCACACAGGCATGCACATTGTCACATGTATGCATTCACCTTGTGTGCATACGTACACATGCTAAGAAGGTCAGTCACTGTAGCCTCAGCTTTCTCATGTATAAATCAACAATATGTATTATAAAGGTAGTTGTCTCTCGACTCTTATCAACTAGAGCTAAGTACTCAGCGGCTGTTACTGCTTTCATTCTGTTTTCTCCCCCTGCCCCCCGCCGGCAGTGTTGAGGGAGAATATGGGGGCCTTGTCAATGCAGAGGAAGCTGGAGGTGAGGTGAGATCCAGGAAAATGGTGGGGAGGGAATGGGGATGTGAGACCACGGCTGGAACCTTAGATACATCCAAGTCTTTATTTTTATTTTTAACTTTTTAATTTTTTTTTTTTTTGGTTTTTTGAGGTAAGGTCTCACTCTAGCCCAGGCTGACCTGGAATTCACTACGTAGTCTCAGGGTGGCCTCGAACTCAAGGTGATCCTCCTACTTCTGCCTCCCAAGTGCTGGGATTAAAGGCGTGCGCCACCATGCCCGGCTCTTTTTTTTATTTTTATTTTTTAGCTTTTATTTATTTATGTGAGAGAAACAGAGAGGGAGAAAATGGGTGTGCCAGAGTCTCTCCAGCTACTGTAAAAGACCTTGTGCATCTGGCTTATGTGGGTACTGGGAAATAGAGCCTGGGTCCTTTGGCTTTGCAGTCAAGCACCTTAACCGCTAAGCCATCTCTCCAACCCACATCCAAGTCTTTGCATCAGAGCAAAAGGTAGAGGAGATCCAGGGAGTTTGTCAACCCCTGCCCCCTGGGCGCGTGCACTTCCTTCTCTCTCTCCTACAACCCACGCCATCTCTCCAGATACGCATTTCCAGCTAAGGCGGGAGGTGACCAGTATGTGATGAACAAGAAGCAAAGAGAAAGACTGACTCCATCGCGACACGTTGCTGTCTTTCCACTCACTAGCACTTTCTCGATACAGGAATCCATCTACCTAACGCACCACACGCAGCCTCCAACACAACCACTGACATGTTCCTGTGGGGCTGCGGACGCTGCTGCTGACTAAGAAGACGGAAACTTCTCTCTGAGCTCTGACAGCTGGTAAGTCAAGAGGTGGCATTGGCACGTGCCCCCAAAGCTGTCAATGGTTCGACTGTGCTGTGCTAGCTCTAGGAAGAAGGAGAGAGGTTTGTGCCCTCTATGGATGGGAAAACTAGATCTCAGGGGCCCAGACCATGAATCCCTCATCAAAGGGAGAGGAATCTGAGAGCCAACGGGGGATGATGTGACTTGGGCAACATGGCATACAGACCACACCTCTGAATCCAGCCCCCAGAGTTCGCTGATACGTGAGGCTAAACCTGAGTGAAACAGACCACAGTGCAGAATTCCGCATGCGCTGACAAAAGTGTGCAAATGAATATGCACACATATTGGTTGAGCTTGAAAGAGCCTTTTTTATTACTTTTTTTTTTTATTTCTGACAGGGCTCTTTTTTGTTTTGTTTTGTTTTGTTTTTGTTTTTCTAGGTAGGTTTTACTCTAGCCCAGGCTGACGTGGAATTCACTATGTAGTCTCAGGGTGGCCTCGAACTCACGGTGATCCTCCTGCCTGTGCCTCCCAAGTGCTCAGATTAAAGGCGTGTGCCACCACACCCCCTCAGACACGGCTTTTTATCTGAGGCTGGCCTTGAACTCACTGTGTAGCCAAGAATGACTTTGAACTTCTCATCCTTCTGCCTCCACCTCCCAAGTGCTGGGATAACAAGCGTGCAGTACCACACCTTAGTTTATGTAGTGCTGGGGATCAAACCCAAGACTTTGTGCATGCTAGGCAAGCTCTCTACCAACTGAGCTACATCCCCAAACTGAAAAACATTTGTTGTTGATGATGATGATGATGTTTCTAAGGTAGGGTCTCACTCTAGCCCAGGTTGACCTGGCACTCGCTCTGTAGTCCCAGGCTGGCCTCGAACTCACAGTGATCCTCCTACCTCTGTCTCTCCGACTCTGGGATTAAAGTCATGCACCACCATAACTAGCTAAAAGAGCCTATGTTTATTTGTTTGTATGTTTGTTTGTTTTGTTGAGGTAGGGTCTCACTCTAGTCCAGGCAGACCTGGAGTGCACTATGTAGTCTCAGGGTGGTCTTGAATTCATGGCGATTCTCCTACTTCTGCCTCCGAGTGCTGGGATTTAAGGTGTGGGCCACCACACCCTGCACATCCACTTTAAAAAAATTATTTGTTTATTTTGAAGGGGAGGGACAGAGAATGGACACATCAGGTCCTCTTGCCTCCACAAATGAACTCCAGAAGCCTGCACCACCTTGTGTATCTATCTGGCTTTCCATGGTTACTGGGGAATCAAATCCCAGCCATCAAGCTTTGCAAGCAAGTGCTTCTAACCACTGAGACATCTCTTCAGCCCCTAGTTTTAACTTTTTTAAGTTTAAAAATTTTTTTTATTTCTATTTATTTATTTCAGAGAGAGAGAAAGAAATGGCTGCACCAGGGCCTCCAGCCATTGCAAACAAACTCCAGATGTGTGTGCCACTTTGTACATCTGGTTTATGTGGGTCCTGAGGAATTGAACCTGGGTCCTTTGGCTTTGCAGGGAAGCGCCTTAACCGCTAAGCTCTCTCTCCAGCCCAAGCTTTAACTTTTTAAAAAATATTTTTAGCCGGGCATGGTGGCACACGCCTTTAATCCCAGCACTCGGGAGGCAGAGGTAGGAGGATCGCCGAGAGTTCGAGGCCACCCTGAGACTACATAGTTAATTCCAGGTCAGCCTGGACCAGAGTGAGACCCTACCTTGCAAAAACCAAAAAAAAAAAAAAAAATTTTTAAGCCGGGCGTGGTGGCGCATGCCTTTAATCCCAGCACTTGGGAGGCAGAGGTAGGAGGATCGCCGAGAGTTCAAGGCCACCCTGAGACTACATAGTTAATTCCAGGTCAGCCTGGACCAGAGTGAGACCCTACCTCGCAAAACTAAAAAATATATATATATTTGTTATTTTATTTTTATTTATTTGAGAGAGAGAGAGAATGGGAAAGCCAGCCACTGCAAAGGAACTCTAGACACATGTGCCACCTTGTGCATCTGGCTTATGTGGGTCCTGGGGAATCGAACCAGCGTCCTATGGCTTCATAGGCAAGTGCCTTAACTGCTAAGCCATTTCCCCAGCGCCCCCCCCAAACTTTACTTTTTTGAGGAGCCTAAGATATCCTTTTTAAAAGAGATGGTTTGTGTTGGAAATAAAAGCATAACTACAAACACAACTTTATTTTATTTTATTTTTTAGTTTTTCAAGGTAGAGTCTCACTCTAGCTCAGGCTGACCTGGAATTCACTATGTATGTATTCTCAGGCTGTACAAACACAATTTTATTTATTATTATTATAGATTTATTTATTTATTTTAAGTGCTTTTCTTTTCTTTCTTTTTTTTTTTTTTTTTCAAGGTAGGGTCTCACTCTTGCCCAAGCTGACCTGGAATTCACTATGTAGTCTCAGGGTGGCCTTGAACTCACAGTAATCCTCCTTCCTCTGCTTCCCAAGTGCTGGGATACAGATGTGCACCACCACGCCCAGCTTTAGGTGCTTTTTTTGATAAAGGGTCTTATATAGCCCAGAATGGCCTTGAACTCACTATATAGCAGAGGATTTGAACTCCTGATCCGACTGCCTCTGCCTCCCGAGTGCTAGGATTACAGGCATGCCCCACCGTGCCCAGACTATTTTGAATATTTGAAACAGATTTTTTTTTCAGACAGGGTTTCACTCTCTCAGGCTGATCTGGAATTCACTCTGTAGCCCAGGCTGGCCTTGAATTCATGGAAATCCCCCTACCTCAGCCTCCCAAGTGCTGGGACTATTAGAAGTGAACCATCTGAATGCTGGGACTATAGGAGAGACCACCATGCCTGACTTGGGTGATTTGAAACAGAGTCTCACTGTATAGTCTAGGCTGGACTCAAACATGCAATCTGCCAGGCGTCGTGGCATATGCCTTTAGTTTCAGCACTGGGGAGGCAGAGGCAGGAGGATCGCCATGAGTTTGAGGCCAGCTTGAGACAACATGGTGAATTTCAGATCAGCCTGGGCTAGAGAAAGACCCTACCTTGGGAAAAAAAAAAATACAATCTTCCTGACTTAGACTCCCAAGTGTTGGGATTATAAGAATAGGCACAGCTGGCCTTTAAATGTCTGCAGAGGCTCTTGAAAAATCAAACTACTGGGCTGGGGAGATAGCTCAGTCAATAAAGTGCTTGCCTCTCACAATCGTGAGAGGTTAAATTCTATCCCCGCCTCCACCCCACATACACTCACACTCCAGAGTTCATGTGATAAAGCAGCAGAATCAGGAGGGTCGTAAAGAGCCTGTGCTCTGATCCATTTTACAGGTGCCTCTGAGTCCCACAGCAAGTGCTGGAGGACAAGGTCTGAGCTCTACAAAATGACCCCAGTTCACCACAAGCCTCCTGTAAGGCAAGAAACCACTGGCTGATTACCAGGATGGTGGGACCACACCTCAGCCCTCTCTATGGATCTGATGGCACTGAAGGTGGGTAAGACCCTTGAAGGAAGCAGGGATTGGAGCTAGCTAGGCCAAGGTTCTTGGGTGAGATGAGCTTCAGTTAGCTATCTTTTTTATTTATTTATTTATTTATTTTTTGGAGAGAGACACAGAGAGAGACAGAGAGAGGCAGAGAGAGGCAGAGAGAGAGAATGGGTGCGCCAGCAGCCTCTCAGCCGCTGTGAACGAACTCCAGATATGTGCGCCCCCTTGTGGGAAAGTGCAGCATTGCACCCTTGTGTCACTTTGCATCTGGCTAAACGTGGGACCTGTGTTCTTAGGCTTAGCAGGCAGGCGCCTTAACTGCTAAGCCATCTCTCCAGCCCCCTCTTTCTTAGTTTTAATTTTATTGTTTGCATGTGTGTACACTGTGTTCATATGTGCGTGGGTCTATGTGGACGGGTGAGTGTGTATCTGAGAGTCACTGTGGAGGCCAGAGGTCAATGTCAGAGTCTTCTTAGTGGGTCTCCACCTTATTCCTTGAGACAGAGCCTTGCATTGAGCCTGGAGCTTGCTGATTCAGCTAAGGGGCTAGCCAGTTTGCTCCAGGTAGTCCCTGTCTCTATCCTCCTTCCTAGCACTGGGTTTACAGGCACGTGGCACCATGCCCAGCATTTTGCATGAGTTCTGGGGATGCGAACTCAGATCCTTGTGCTTGTGCTTGCACACAGCATGTGCTTTACCCATGAGTTAGCTTTCAGAGGAAGAAAGTGCTGGAGATGTAGCTCGGTAGTAGAGTGCTTGTGTGGCCTATGCAAGGTCTTGAGTTCTGTAATGGTCCGAAAATCGCTGAAGACCCCAGAGTCCAATAGTATGTAAAAGCACAGAGCGTTTATTCTGCAGAGTTAGCCAGCATGCTGGGGTCAACCACTTGTACAAAATGGTGGTGACCCGAGGAGCTCGCAGGCTCCCTTTTAAACACAGCTAAAGGAATTATGGTGGGCTTTTAGTCTTTTAACACGATTGGCTAATTTGAACAGTAACTGTACTTGTGTTTTTTTTTTTATTGGTCTTAAGGATTTGGCGGCCAGGTCTAGGGGAATTTCAGGCAGAGGAGGTGCAATCCTAACATTTGGCTAAGCAATCAGCAGTTACGTTTGTACATACTCAGCCCCCAGAGCTAGCTTCTCCTGGAAATTGAAACTTTGGCCTAGTCAGGGCCGCACCTTACTGAGGCTGTCATGGCGTCAGTTTGGTCCCTTCAGCTCCATCCCAACCGATGCTGATGCTGCCAGTGATGGTGGTGATGGTGATGATGGTGATGATGGTGATGAGAGAGGAGGGAAGGGTTGAGGCTTAGAGAACAGGAAGAGAAAGGAGGGGGAAAGAATACGTGTCATAGTCGACATGACCTTCAGTGGCTGAGTGGGGAAATGGACCTGATTCTAGTCGTTCTCGGGGTTTTGGACCTTAGTTCATTATACATCCCTAGCTGAGGCTGATAGTCACAGGGATGGGATTTGCCAAGGGCATTTGAGGACAGGATTTGGAACAACAAATTGTTGTGGGAAAGGGCAAAACCTGAGTGCTGGGATTAGAGACATGTGCACCAGTGCCCAGCTCCTTTTTCTTTTTAAAAAATATTTGGGTGTGGGGGGGTGTTGAGGTAGGGTCTCACTCTAGCCCAGGCTGACCTGGAATTCACTATGTAGTCTCAGGGTGGCCTTGAACTCACAGCAATCCTCCTACCTCTGCCTCCCGAGGGCTGGGATTAAAGGCATGTGCCACCATGCCCGGCTTACTTTAGACATCTTACTGTCTGGATGCACAGCCCTCATCCTGGGTGATACGAGGAAAGAGAATGTCTGGCTCCTTTAAGTATGGACCAGGGAAGACTTAAAGGCTGAGGAGCAATGAGACGTCAGGAAGGTAGATATAAAGAAGGCTCCAGGATGCCTGGAAGCCCACAGGGCACTGGAAGCCAGGAGGAATCGCTGGGGACTGTGAACAACTGGATTCCTGGCGGTGAGGAAGATGTTGAAGATCAAGGATTGGAAATTACTGGATGGGGGAGGGGACTTTGAGATCCTGGGGAAGCATGTGTAGGAATCAAGGGCAGGATTGTGGAGATGTGCAGGGAACAAGAAGTGGACTGTAGAGAAGTGAATGTATAAGAGGAGGACTGTGGAGATGTGTGTATGAGGGAGGACTGTGGAGATGTGTGTATGAGGGAGGACCGTGGATATGTATGTGTGAGGGAGGACCGTGGAGATGTGTGTATGAGGGAGGACCGTGGAGATGTGTGTATGAGGGAGGACCGTGGATATAAGAGGAGGACTGTGGAGGTCCTGTGTGAGAGAGGACTGTATGTGTGAGGGGAGGACTGTGGAGATGTGTGTATGAGGGAGGACTGTGGAGATGTGTGTATGAGGGAGGACTGTGGAGATGTGTGTATGAGGGAGGACCGTGGAGATGTGTGTATGAGGGAGGACCGTGGATATGTATGTGTGAGGGGAGGACTGTGGAGATGTGTGTATGAGGGAGGACTGTGGAGATGTGTGTATGAGGGAGGACTGTGGAGATGTGTGTATGAGGGAGGACTGTGGAGATGTGTGTATGAGGGGAGACTGTGGGGCTGATGTGTGTATGAGGGAGGACTGTGGAGATGTGTGTATGAGGGAGGACCGTGGAGATGTGTGTATGAGGGAGGACTGTGGAGATGTGTGTATGAGGGAGGACTGTGGAGATGTGTGTATGAGGGAGGACTGTGGAGATGTGTGTATGAGGGAGGACTGTGGAGATGTGTGTATGAGGGAGGACTGTGGGAGATGTGTGGAGATGTGTGTGAGAGGACTGTGGAGATGTGTGTATGAGGGAGGACTGTGGAGATGTGTGTATGAGGGAGGACTGTGGAGATGTGTGTATGAGGGAGGACTGTGGAGATGTATGTGTGAGGGGAGGACTGTGGAGATGTGTGTATGAGGGAGGACTGTGGAGATGTGTGTATGAGGGAGGACCGTGGAGATGTGTGTATGAGGGAGGACCGTGGATATGTATGTGTGAGTTTGGAGGACTGTGGAGATGTGTGTATGAGGGAGGACTGTGTGAGATGTGTGTATGAGGGAGGACTGTGGAGATGTGTGTATGAGGGAGGACTGGAGATGTGAGATGTGTGGATATGTAGTGAGGGAGGACTGTGGAGATGTGTGTATGAGGGAGGACTGTGGAGATGTGTGTATGAGGGAGGACTGTGGAGATGTGTGTATGAGGGAGGACTGTGGAGATGTGTGTGAGAGAGAGGACTGTGGAGATGTGTGTATGAGGGAGGACTGTGGAGATGTGTGTATGAGGGAGGACTGTGGAGATGTATGTGTGAGGGGAGGACTGTGGAGATGTATGTGTGAGGGGAGGACTGTGGAGATGTATGTGTGAGGGGAGGACTGTGGAGATGTATGTGTGAGGGGAGGACTGTGGAGAGATGTAAGTATAGGGAGGAAGGGGTGGGCTACCAAGGGCTGGTGTGGAGTTCTTGGGCCCAGGAGAGACATAAGTCCCCTCGATCATGGAAAGATGTAACTGTGACCCTCCTCTCTGGCCTTCCTCCCCTAGACTCCAACTTGAGCCACTGGCCTGAGTCAAACTGGACAGCCCCCCAGGAGTTTGTCATCCTAGGGTTCTCCAACTGGCCCCAGGGCCTCCGTGTGCTTCTCTTTGCTCTCCTGCTGCCACTGTACCTGGCCACCCTGGCAGGGAACCTGCTCATCCTGGGTCTAGCTGTGGCAGAGCCCACCCTCCACACACCCATGTACTTCTTCCTGGGTTCACTGTCTGCCGTGGAGGTGGCCTACACGCTCGTACTCACACCACGCATGCTGGCCGGCTTCCTTCTGCCTCCCGGGGGTCAGGCCCTGGCCCCGTCCACCTGCGCCGCCCAGATGGGCCTCTTTGTGGCTCTCGGTGGCTCTGAGTGCCTGCTTCTGGCCGCCATGGCCTTGGACCGATATCTGGCCATCTGCCACCCTCTTTACTACCCTCAGCTCATGACCACAGGGCTCTGCTGGGGCCTTCTGGCCTCTTGCTGTCTGGGTGGCACAGTGCTGGCCTTAGGCCTCACCGCCGCCATCTTCCAGCTGCCCTTCTGCAGAGGGGGTCTGGTCAACCACGTCTTCTGTGACCTCCCAGCCGTGTTGGTGCTGGCCTGCGGGAACCGGGCCCTGCAGGAGCGCGTGCTGCTGGCCGCCTGCATGCTGCTGCTGGTGTTGCCCCTCCTCTTGATCCTGCTCTCCTATACCAGGGTCCTGATCGTCATCCTGGGCGTGGGGGACAGCGCCGGCCGCCGCAAGGCCTTCAACACAGTGGCATCCCATCTCACTGTGGCTGTGCTCCACTATGGCTGTGCTACAGCCATGTACGCCAGACCCCTGAGCAGCCGCTCCCTGGAGGAAGACAAGCTGGTGTCGCTCATCTACATCAACCTCACGCCGCTGCTGTACCCAGCCATCTATACCCTCCGCAACCGGGACATGCAGGGTGCCCTCCAACGCGTGGTGGGCCAGAGGACGCTGGGGATAGCCCACCAAGATGATTCTGTCTAAAGCTAGATGCCGGGTGCTGTTGAACCTGAGGCTTCCCCCACTGAATGAAATCACTCCAGAGCTGTCTCTGGCCTCCAGTACCTACTGTTAGAAAACTGGGTCTAGCCCTAGGTGTGGTGATGCACGCCTTTAATCCCAGCACTCAGGAGGCAGAGGTAGGAAGATCACCATGAGTTCGAGGCCAGCCTGAGAATACATAGTGAATTCCAGGTCAGCCTGAGCTAGAATGAGACCCTACCTTGAAAAACCAAAAAAAAAAAAAAATCAGGGCTGGAGAGATGGCTTAGCGGCTAAGGCACTTGCCTGCAAAGCCAAAGGATACCGGTTCAATTCTCCAGGACCCACGTAAGCCAGATGCACAAGGGGCGCATGCATCTGGAGTTCATTTGCAGTGGCTACAGGCCCTGATGTGCCCATTCTCTCTCTCTCTTCCTCTATCTCCCTCTTTCTCTCAAATAAACTAATAAAAAATATATTTTAAAAAAAATTTTAAAAATCAAAAACCAAGACAGGCATGGTGGCACACACCTGTAAGCCCAGCACTTGGGAGGCAGAGGTAGGAGGATTGCTGTGAGTTCAAGGCCACCCTGAGACTACATCGTGAATTCCAGGTCAGCCTGAGCTAGAGTGAGATCGTACCTTGAAAAAAAAATCACCAGGGCTGGAGAGATGGCTTAGTGGTTAAGGTGCTTGCTTGCAAAGCCAAGGGACTCAGATTTGATTCCCCAGTACCCACATAAAGCCAGATGCACAAGGTGGTGCAGTCTGCATCTTTCTCTCTTTTAAGTTTTGCTTTTTTTTTTTTTTTTTTTTTTTGAGGTAGGGTCTCACTCTAGCCCAGGCTGACCTGGAATTCACTATGTAGTCTCAGGGTGGCCTCGAACTCATGGCAATCCTCCTACCTCTACCTTCTGAGTGCTGGGATTAAAGGTATGCACCACCACGCCTGGCTCTTTCTCTCTTTTAAATAAATAAATAAAAATATTTTCTTTTTTTTTAATTTTTAAAAATTTTTATTTGTTTTTGAAGAGAGACACAGAGAGAGACAGACAGAGAGGGAGAGGGAGACAGATAGAGATGGGCATGCCAGCAGTCTCTCAGCTGCTGTGAATGAAATCCAGATGTGTGTGCCCCCTTGTTGGCAAGTGTGGCATTGTGCCCTTGCGTCACTTTGTATCTGGCTAAACGTGGGACCTGGAGATTGGAACTAGGTTCTTAGGCTTAGGAGGCAGGCGCCTTAACCGCTAAGCCATCTCTCCAGCCCAAAATATTTTCTTTTTTAAAAAAAAGGCTTTCAGGAAAAAAATAAAACAAAAAAATACAAAATAAATAAATAAATAAAACTTTTATTGTCCCTGAAAAAAAAAAAAGGCTTTCAGGGCTGGAGAGATGGCTTAGCGGTTAAGGCGCCTGCCTCCTAAGCTTAAGAACGCTGGTTCCAATCTCCAGCGGTTCCAATCTCCAGGTCCCACGTTTAGCCAGATGCAAAGGGGCACAATGCCGCACTTGACCACAAGGGGGCGCACACATCTGGATTTTGTTTGCAGCAGCTGAGAGGCTGCTGGCGCACCCATCTCTATCTGTCTTCCTCTCCCCCTCTCTCTCTCTCTCTGTGTGTGTGTCTCTCTCCCTCCCAAAATAAATAAATAAATAAATAAATAAATAAATAAATAATAAATAAATAAAGGCTTTCATTTTCAGCCCTTGTTCTTAGTAACCTTTGTAAGTGGTGACTTGAGTCCATTTTCTACCTCACCAATTATGGTGAGTGGATATAATTGAGCCTTTATTTATTTTTATTTTTATTTTTTATTTATTTATTTTTTTTTGGTTTTGCGAGGTAGGGTCTCACTCTGGTCCAGGCTGACCTGGAATTAACTATGTAGTCTCAGAGTGGCCTCGAACTCACGGCGATCCTCCTACCTCTGCCTCCCGAGTGCTGGGATTAAAGGCGTGCACCACCACGCCCGGCTTATTTTTATTTTTATTATTTTCTGAGACAGAATCTCACTCTGTAGCCCAGGCTGGTCTTGAACTTGTAGT
This sequence comes from Orientallactaga sibirica, assembly GCA_036365145.1. Lineage (NCBI taxonomy): Eukaryota > Metazoa > Chordata > Mammalia > Rodentia > Dipodidae > Orientallactaga > Orientallactaga sibirica. The sequence goes on along the minus strand of JAEOAD010001990.1, from coordinate 138,537 downwards.
GATCCTTCTCCCTTAGCCTCCAGAGTACTGGGATTGCACCATGCACTACTATGTCCAGCTCTGTAATTGAGTATTTAAGTAATGATGTTCGTCTTAGTCCATTTGGGCTACTATAATAAATTACCAGAGACAGAATAGCTATTTTTGTATGTAAAAGCATAGAGCGTTTATTCTGCAGAATTAGCCAGCATTCTGGGGTCAACCACTTGTACAAAATGGCGATGATCTGAGGCGCTCCCAGGCTCCCTATTAAGCACAGCTAAAGGAATTTTGGCGGGCTTTTAGTCTTTTAACATGATTGGCTAATTTGAACAGTAACTGTACTTGTGTTTTCTTTATTGGTCTTAAGGTTTTGGTGGCCGGGTCTAGGGGAATTTCAGGCAGAGGAGGTAACCTCCTAACGTGATTGGCTAAGCAACCAGCAGTTACATTTGTACATACTCAGCTCCCAGAGCTCGCCCCTCCTGGAAATTGAAACTTTGGCCTAGTCAGGGCAGCACCTTACTGAACCCTGTCATGGCGTCAGTTTGGTCCCTTCATGGGACCTGGAGTTTTGGAACCATCTTTTTGCTGATTAAGGCATTAACTGGTATTGTTGTCTCTGAACCATTAATTGTACTGAGAGGTCTTAATAAGGTTGAGGGCATTAATAATTTCAGGCAGAGAGGGTAACCAACACAAGGATAAGAGACTGTTAGGGCAGTGGCTTAAAGTTATGGACAGGGACCTGTTAAACATATTTTCTCCAGCTTTGACATTGTTTTTTATAACACCAGAATGGTTAACATAGAAACAACAGTTTTTCTTTAAAAGCAACACAAGACCATTTTCCTGAATAAAGGATCTTGGAACAACAAATTGATGTAGCGGGGGCAAATGTGAGGCATTGGGTTTACATGTGTTAGTGCACCAGTCTTAACAGTGGGATTTCCAAAAATATTTGGGTGTGGGGTGTTGAGGTGGGAGGACTCTGGCCCATGTAGTTGAAGTCCCTTTGAGGTCAATTTTTTCCAGGGAGGCCTGAATCTAGGTGTGAGACCCACTGTGGAAACCTGTGAAAGAGGGCTGACTGTGGATATGCATGTGTAAATAAAGCTGACTTTTAAAAATGTGTGTATGTCTGGATGACTGCCCTAATTGTGTAATCTTTGGGAGTTTCTTGGAGAGGTGTCATTCTGGAGTCAGGGAGCAACTGTGGAGATGTGTGCACTCCCTTGGGTCTGGCTAACATGTGTGTATCTGCCTCAGCTCCAGGATGCCTGTTTTCTGCAGGAGCTTTCATGTGCTAGCTTTATCCCTACAATTTGTGTGCTGATGTGTTTCCCCTCCTACTGTGAACCTGACCCTGTGTGGGTTTCTGGGTCACTGGATGGGGAGGACTGTTGAGATGTGGGACCCATGTGGAGATGAATTATCCAAGGACCTGTGGAGATGTGTGTGATGAGGGAGGACCCATGACCAGTGTGTGAGGGGAGGACTGTGGAGATGTGTGTGTATGCGGGAGGACTCGTGGATATGTACTAAGTGTGAGGGGAGGACTGTGAGATCTGTCTTCCTGAGGGAGGACCGTGGATATAGATGTGTAGAGGAGGACCGTGGAGATGAATAGTAACTAGGGAGGACCGTGGAGATGTGTGTGTATCCCAGGACTGTGGATATGCAGAGGTAGGGAGGACTGCTGGATATGTATGTGTGAGGCCAGGACTGTGGAGATGTGTGTATGAGGGAGTGACTGTGGAGATGTGTATGAGGGAGACCCTGAGATGTGCAAACCAAAAAAAAAAAAAAAATGTATGTGTGAGGGGAGGACTGTCACTATGTGTGTATGAGGGAGGAGTGCCAGGAAGTAAGAGGGAGAACTGTGGAGATGTGTGTTGAGAGACTGTTAGATGTGTGTATGAGGGAGGACTGTGGAGATGTGTTTGAAGAGGGAGCTGACTACTTAGATCTTCCAGCCCAGGAGGTTCCAGATGTGTGTATGAGGGAGGACCGTGGAGATGTGTGATGAAATAGGACCGTGGGAGGTGTGTAAGGGAGGGACTTTCCATATGTATGTGAGGGGAGGACTGTGGAGATCTGTAGTGAGGGAGGACCGAAGGAGATGTGTGTATTATCATAGCTCCATCAGATGTGTGCAGGAGTGGGAGGCCCCAGGACACTAACAGCCTGGCAAGACTGTGGGAGATGTGTGTATGAGGGTAGGTGATTTAACAGGCTCTGCAAATGGGAGACTGTGGAGATGTGTTTCCAAGGGAGGACAGTGGTTTGTTTTTTCAAGGGAGGACACTGAGATTCAGTATGAGGGAGGTTCCTTCTTCCACAGTGTATGAGGGAGGACCGTCTCAGAAGTGTCTAGAGGATGCTGGATCACATTGATTCCTCCTCCCCCGAGACCCCCTCCCGAGGAGGACCGTGAGATGAGTATGAGGGAGGTTCAATGCAGAAGGACAGGACTGTGGAGATTTGTTTGAGGGAAGGCTCCGTGGAGATGTGTATGAGTGGACTGTGGACAATCCTTCTTTGAGGGCAAACTGTGGAGATGTGTGAGGGAGGACTGTGAGATGTGTGCTGAAAGAGGTCAGTGGAGATGTATGGTGTAGGGAGGACTGTGGAGATGTGTACAGGAGAAGACTGTGGAGATGTATGTGTGAGGGGAGGACTGTGGAGATGTAGAAAGGGGAGGACTGTGGGATTCATTGTGAGGGGAGGACTGTGGAGATGTAAGTGATGGAGCCATCAGAGGTGAGTATAGGGGAGGAAGGGTGGGCTAGAAGGGTCAGGTGTGGAGTTCTTGGGCCCAGGAGAGACATAAGTCCCCTCGATCTGCATGGAAAGATGTAACTGTGACCCTCCTCTCTGGCCTTCCCTCCCCTATACTCCAACTGTGCAGAGCCACTGGCTTGAGTCATAGGGACAGCCCCCAGCCCATTGTCAGCCTCAGGGTTCACTGACTGGCCCCATCCTCCGTGTGGCTCATTGCCTCCTGCTGCCACTGGGGCTGGCCACCCTGGCAGGGAACCTGCTCATCCCCTGGGTCTAGTCAGCCAGGACTGCCACTCCAGGACACACCCATGCACTTCTTCCTGGGTTCACTGTCTGCCGTGGAGGTGGCCCACATCGCCCACTCACACTAATGCGAGATGCTGGCTTGATTCCTTCTGCCTACCATCAGGCCCTGGCCCCTAGCACCTCAGAACAGATGGGCCTCTTTGGGCTCACGGTGGCTCTGGACCACCTGCCTCTGGCTGCCATGGACTTGGATTTAAGTCTGGCCATCTCCACCTCTTTACTACCCTCAGCTTTGACCAGGGCTTTGCTGGGGCCTTCTGGCCATCTTGCTGTCTGGGTGGCACAGTGCTGAGCCCTTGGGCCTCACCCCATCTTCCAGCTGCCCTTCTGCAGAGGGGGACTGGTCAACCAAAAGCCTTCTTGTGGGAGAAAAGCCGTGTTGGTGCTGGCCTATTTGAGAAACCGGGCCCCTGCAGGAAGAATGCTGCTGGCCCCTGCATGCAAACAAACTCAGTTGCCCTCCTCCTTGATCCTGCTCTACTATACCAGGGTCCTGATCGTCATCTGGGATCCTTTGGTTTTTGCAGGCAAACACCTTAAGGCCTTTCAACACAGTGGCATCCCATCTCACTTTGGCTCTTTCTCCACTCTGGCTGTGCTTCTTTCTTTCTTTTCTTTCTTTGAGCAGCCGCTTTTGGAGTTTTTCAAGCTGGGTCGCTTCTCTACATCAACCTGGAATTCACTGTACCCAGCCATCTATACCCTTGAACTCTTGGGGACATGCAGGGTGCCTCTCCAACGGGTGCTGGGCCAGAGGCATGAGCCAGCCCACCAAGATGATCCTGTCTAAAGCTTCCCTGCCTTTTGCTTCTGGAACCTTCTTCTTTTCCACTGAATGAAAATCACTTCAGAGCTGTCTTTTTTTCTGGCCTCCGGTAGCTCAGGCTGACCTGGAAAACTGTCTGTAGCCTCAGGGTTGTGGGAACTCATTAATCCCAGCTCTGTCTCCAGGCAGGGAGTAAAAGATCACCATGAGTTCGAGGCCAGCCTGAGAATACATAGTCTTTTCCAGGTCAGCCTGAGCTGAAATGAGACCCTACCTTGAAAACTTGTTAAAAAAAAAATCAGGCTGGAGAGATGGCTTTTAGCAGTTGAGGCACTTGCCTGCAAAGCCAAAGGATACCTGGTTCAATTCTCCAGGACCCAGTAAACCAGATGCACAAAGGCGCGATGCATCTGGAGTTCATTTGCAGTGGCTACAGGCCCTGATGTGCCCATTCTCTCTCTCTTTCCTCTCATCTCCCTTTTTCTCTCAAATAAACTGGCAAAAATATATTTAAAAAAAATTTAAAAATCAAAAACCAAGACAGGCATGGTGGCACACACCTGTAAGCCCAGCACTTGGGAGGCAGAGGTAGGAGGATTGCTGTGAGTTCAAGGCCACCCTGAGACTACATCGTGAATTCCAGGTCAGCCTGAGCTAGAGTGAGATCGTACCTTGAAAAAAAAATCACCAGGGCTGGAGAGATGGCTTAGTGGTTAAGGTGCTTGCTTGCAAAGCCAAGGGACTCAGATTTGATTCCCCAGTACCCACATAAAGCCAGATGCACAAGGTGGTGCATGCATCTGGAATTCATTTGCAATGGCTAGAGGCCCTGGCATGCCCATTCTCTCCCCCCCCCTCTCTCTCAATGATAGATAGATAGATAGATAGATAGATAGATAGATAGATAGAAAAATAGTTTTTAAAAATCATAAGCCAAAGTCAGGTGTGGTGGCATACACCTGTAATTCTGGCCTTTGGGAAGTTGAAGCATGGGGGTTAGGAATTGAAGGTCATTTTTAGGTAAATGGCAAGCCTGAAGCCAATCTGGGATACATGAAACCCTATCTCAATCCCCACATACAAAAATTAAAGAAATAAAATTAAATTCAGCTGAGCGTGGGGGCACACGCCTTTAATCCCAGCACTTGGGAGGCAGAGGTAAGAGGCTAACCTGAGACTACACAGTGAATTCCAGATCACCCTGGGCTAGAGTGAAACCCTACACCTCAAAAAAACAAAACAAACGCCGGGCGTGGTGGCGCATGCCTTTAATCCCAGCACTGGGGAGGCAGAGGTAGGAGGATCGCTGAGAGTTCGAGGCCACCCTGAGACTACATAGTGAATTCCAGGTCAGCCTGGACCAGAGTGAGACCCTACCTCGAAAAACCAAAAAAAAAAGTAAATGAAAACCAAAAAGTCACTGGATACAAAGGTCTTCTTGAGGGGTAAAATTGACCCTAGTTGAGATGCATTACTCTACTGTGCTAATCTGTAACCATACAGCATCTCAGAAATATTCTTCATAGTAAACAAAAGCTAGAAACAGAGAGCTGGGTGTGGCTAGGCACACCTTTAATCCCAGCACCTGGGAAGCTGAGGCAGGAAGACCGTAGTCATCATGAGTTCAAGACCACCCTGAGACTACATAGTGTATTCCAGGTCAGTCTGGGCTGGAGTGATATCCTACCTCAAAAAACCAAAAAACTGTAAGATGAGGGGGACGGAGAGATAGTTTAGCAGTTAAAGCACATGCCTGTTAAACCTAAGGATGAGGTTTGATTCCCAGGACCCACATAAGGCAGAAGCATAAGGGGGCGCACACATCTGGAGTTTGTTTGCAGTGGATGGAGTTCCTATCACATTCATTTTCTCTCTTTATCTGCCTCTTTCAAATAAATAAATATTTTTAAAAACTGTAACCTGAATTAACCCTTTCCTCCCATCAGCTGCTTTGGGTCAATGTTTTGTCCCAGCAATACGAAGGTAACTGCCACAACTTGCATGGCTGTCTTACTGGCTTAATTTATCCCCATATTTCAAAGCTTTCTGTCCACAGTTAATATAGATAATCTTTACATTTACTATAAAAAAAAATAAATCAGTCTAACCCATCATTGTTCTTCCATTATTATGTTTAATAGAAACGCACTCTGCCTAACTCTCTACAGTGACAGGATGTATGTCACCTGGGCCTGGGCTCTGTACATGGACTCCACTTGACACCAAGGACAAGGTCCGTTTTCCCAGGCTGAACTGTGCCAGTTGACTGTTCCCTCCTGTGGCAGCCCGTGGTACAATTTCTCCCTGGTGTGGATCCTCTGGTGGCAGACGAGGTTGGTCTTCTGGGAGCCGGGGGTGGTGGCGCACGCCTTTAATCCCAGCACTCAGGGGTCAGAGATAGGGGGATCGTCATGAGTTCAAGGCCACCCTGAGAATACAGAGTGAATTCCAGGTCAGCCTAGGCTAGAGTGAGACCTCACTTCAAAAAAACAAAAACAAAACAAAAAGGGGGGCTGGAGAGATGGCTTAGCAGGTAAGGCACTTGCCTGCAAAGCCAAAGGACCCAGGTTTGACTCCCCAGGATCCATGTAAGCCAGATGCCCAAGGGGGCGCACGCATCCGGAGCTTCATTTTCAGTGGCTGGAAGCCCTGGTGTGCCCATTCTCTCTCTCTCTACCTGCCTATTTCTGTATTTCTCTCTCAAATAAATAAATAAATAATAAAAATATTAAAAACAGGGGCTGGAGAGATTGCTTAGCGGTTAAGCACTTGCCTGTGAAGCCTAAGGACCCTGGTTTGAGGCTTGATTCTTCAGTACCCACGTAAGTCAGATGCACAAGGTGGCGCATGCATCTGGAGTTTGTTTGCAGTGGCTGGAGGCCCTGGTGCGCCCATTCTCTCCCTCTCTCTCTCTCTCTCTCTGCCTCTTTCTGCTGCCTATCTCTCTCAAATAAATAAATAAAAATAAACAAAAAGGAAAAAATTAAAATCAGAACTTTACTATTTTTTTTTTTAAAAGGCCTTTTGGCAATTGAGCCCTTATAGGGTATGGTGGTCTGATTCAGGTGTCCCCCATAAACTTAGGTGTTCTGAATGCTAGGTTCCCAGCTGATGGAGATTTGGGAATTAACACCTCCTGGAAGCACTGTATTGTTGGGGGCGGGTTTATGGGTTTTATAGTCAGCGCCCCTTTGCGAGTGTTGGACACGCTGTCCTGCTCCTGTTGTCCATCTGATGTTGGCCAGGAGGTGATGTCCACCCTCTGCTAATGCCATCATTTTCCCCTCACATCACAGAGCTTCCTCTCAAGTCTATAAGCCAAAATACACCCTTTTTTTTCCCCAAAAAAAATCTGCTCTTGGTCAGATGATTCTGCCAGCACTGCGAACTTGACTGCAACATAGGACTTTCCGCCATGTCATGTTTGTGGCAGTGAGGCAGGAGTTCTGTGAGAAGGCCTTCCTGCCTTCTACACAACTCTAGGACTTCCCTACACACACTGTGTGTGTGTCCTTGGGTGCATGATGAAATGTGGTTTCTGCCAGAAGGCTTTCCCGCATGCCCCACCACCATAGATAGGACTTCTTGCCTGTGCGAGTACCATGGTGCTTGATAAAGCTGCCTTGCAGGAGAAGGCCTTGCCCACTCCTTGCAATGTCAGGGCTTCTCGCCCAGGTGGGAGCAGTGTTGTTGGGGCAGATAAGACACGCTGCAGAAAGAGGTCTTGTCACACTCGTAAAGCTTCTCTCCAGCATCACCTAAGGTGCTGGACACAGTATGACCATGAGTGCACCTAAGCTGGCCTTCCCCTTTCATGTGACCACCATGGGCTGCGTCACCTCTGTGGGCTCACTGAGGGATCTCCGCTGGGTATCTGCCGTGTATTCAGGGATATGTCCTAGATTAAAGCTTTTCCACACGGGGTACATTCCCATGGGGTGACCCCAGAAGATGGATTCTCGAACATGGAGTAGATAGATAGATAAGTTACCATATTTGTTGCACTCAAATCTCCATGCTAGATAGGCATTAAGAATAAACTCCAGGGGGGAGGGAAGGGAAATATCACATGGGTTTTTTCTTTGTATGTAAGTGTAAAAGTCAATAAAAAAATAAAAAATAAAAAATAAAAAAATAAAAGCAAAAAAAAAAAAAAAAATAAACTCCAAGCCAGGCGTGGTGGCACACGCCTTTAATCCCAGCACTCGGGAGGCAGAGGTAGTAGGATCGCCATGAGTTCGAGGCCAGCCTGGGCCAGAGTGAAACCCTACCTCAAAAAAACAAAACAAAACAAAAAGAATAAACTCCATTTTCCATTGCAAACTCTCCCCACATAAGAGACACATATGGGCCTGCTGTCTGAATGGAACAAAGTCTGTGGGCAGAGAACTTTTTCCCAAAAAAAAATAATCTTGGAGTAAAAAAAATAAACTGGAGAGATGGCTTTGTGGTTGGCACATGCCTGCAAAGCTTAAGGACCCAGGTTTCGATTCTCCAGGTCCCACATAAGAGATGCACATGGTGGAGTATTTGTCTGAACGGAACAAGTGGCTAGTGGCCCTGAGAACCCATTCTCAAGTTCTTCTGGTCCCTTGGAGTACTTTGTCTCTAATGAATAGATAAAAATAAATCTTTAAAAAAATAAATAAATAAATAAATTATTTGAGAGAGAAAGAAAAAGGCAGAGAGAGAAAGAATGGTGTGCCATGCCTCCAGCCACTGCAAACAAACTCCAGATGCATGTGCCTCCTTGTGCATCTGGCTTATGTGGGTCCTGGGGAATTGAGCAAGGGTCCTTAGGCTTCGCAGGCAAACACCTTAACTGCTAATTGGCTGACGTTTTTCTCACATTGGACTGTAATTTATCCCAAGTGTTTGTTTGTTTTGGTGTTCTCATCATGTGTCTGAATGGGTATCAGATTGCCAGCCTTCTACAAAAAAAAAAAAAATAAAATGTGCATGGTGGCTCACACCTTTAATCCCAGCACTCGGAAAGCAGAGGTAGGAGGATAGCCATGAGTTCGAGACCCACTGAGACTATAGAGTGAATTCTAGGTCAGCCTGGGCTAAAGTAAGACCCTACCTTGAAAAAACAAAAAAATAAAATAAAATTTCATTTTTCCAGTAGCATGTCACATAGGTATTTCAAGAATGTTTGGAGAGAATTCACTGATTTTGGTATAAAGCCTAACAGTCGAGACAGAAAATAAATCTTTTTAAAAAATTAAGTGGGCTGGAGAGATGGCTTAGCAGTTATGCGCTTGCCTGTGAAGCCTAAGGACCCTGATTCGAGGCTCCATTCCCCAGGACCCATGTAAGCCAGATGCACAAGGTGACACATGCCTCTGGAGTTCATTTGCAGTGGCTGGAGGCCCTTGGTGCGCCCATTCTCTCTCTCTCTCTCTCTCTCTCTCTGCCTCTTTCTATCGCTCTATCTCATATAAATAAAGTCTTTAAAAATTTTATTTGCAGGGGCTGGAGAGATGGTTTAGTGGTTAAGGAGGACAAATGTTTGATTCCTCAGTACCCAGGTAAGCCAGATGCACAGGTCCTGACACACCCATTCTCTCTATCTGCCTCTCTCTCTCTTAAATAAATAAAATAGTTTTTAAAATTTATTTGTGCCAGGCATGGTGGTGCATGCCTTTAATCTAATCCCAGCACTCAGGGAGGCAGAGGTAGGAGGATCACAAGGAGTTTGAGGCCAGCCTAGAGCTATGGAATGAGTCCCAGGTCACCCTGAGCTATACAGTGAGACCCTACCTAGAAAAAAACAAACAAAATGTATTTGCACATGTGTGGAGGGAGGGTACCAGGACCTCTTGCCAATGCAAAAGAACACCAGATGTTTGCACCATTTTTTTGAGGGGTGGTTATTCGAGGTAGGATTTCACTATGGTCCAAGCTGACCTGGAATTCACTCTGTAGTCCCAGGCTGACCTCAGACTCTCTTACTGCTCTTACTGCTGCCTGCTAAGTGCTGGGACCACCATGCCTGTGTCTGGTTTATATGGGACCACCACTGGCCTCAGGTTTTGGAAACCACTTTTTGTGTCCATCTTTATAGCTGGATATCTTGGGATGGTAAACACTGGTCCATCAGGTTTTGAAAAGAAAAAATGAAATACCAGAAATAGAGATGAAACATTGACCATAGCTCATCAGTAGAACACTGCCTAGAATGCCATCTTCCCAGCTGCTAATAATTTTCATATGGTAAACTGAGGGGCTTTGGCTCAGTGGTAGAGCTCCTCCTTTGAGGGTTTTGGCAAAGTGGTAAGCTGAGAATGAGGGGCTGGGGTGTGGCTCAGTGGTAGAGCTCCTGCCTAGAACCCCCCAGTGACCCCCAGGGGCCATGGCTCATCAGTAGAGCTCCTGCCTAGAATGCCCCAGTGAGGGGCTGGGGGTGGCTCAGTGGTAGAGCTCCTGCCTAGAATGCCCAGTGAGGGCCTGGGAGTGCTTCCTGCCTAGAATCCCCAGTGAGGGGCTGGGGGTGTGGCTCAGTGGTAGAGCTCCTGCCTAGAACCCCCAGTGAGGGGCTGGGCTGTGGCTCAGTGGTAGAGCTCCTGCCTAGAATCCCCCAGTGAAGGGCTGGGGGCATGGCTCAGCGGTAGAGCACCTGCCTAGAATCCCCCAGTGAGGGGCTGGGGGTGTGGCTCAGTCAAGAGCTCCTGCCTAAAGCCCCCAGTGGCCTGGGGTGTGGCTCAGTAATAAAGAAGTCCCCCCTTTTCCTCCTTCTCCCCCTTCTTCTCCTGCCCCTCCTTCTCCTTTTTCTCCTCTTCCCCCTTCTTTTCCTTCTCCTCCTCCCTCAGAGAGTATGGGCACTCCAGGACCTTGAGGCACTGGAAATGAACTCCAGATGCATGTGCCACCTTGTGCATCTGGTTATGTGGGAACTGGGAAACCAAACTTGGGTCCTTAGACTTTAAAGGCAAGCGCTTTAACTGCTAAACCATCTCTCCAGCCCCGAGGCCCATACTTGTAATGCTATCACTTGAGAGGTACAGACAGGACCAGAAATTCAAGTCATCCTTGGCTACATAACAAGTTGAAAGGTAAGCCTAGGCTACTGAAACCATCTCAAAAAAATAAAGAATAAAAATAGGGCTGAAGGGATGGTTTAGTGGTTGAGGTTCTGGCCTATGAAGCCTAAGGACCCAGGTTCAATTCCCCAGTACCCATATAAGCCAGATGCACAGGGTAACACATTCATCTGGAGTTCACTTACAGTGGCCAGTGGCCCTGGAACACCCATTATTTCTGTCTATCTGCTTCTCTCTCTCTCTCTCTCATTACTAACTAAATAAAATATTTTTTAAATAATAAAATAAAAAAGAAGCTCTGAAATCCTTTCATCTAAGGAGCTGGGCTTGGTGGCACACACCTTTAATCCCAGCACTGGAGAAGCTGATGTAGGAGGATTACCATGAGCTCAGGGTCAACCTGGGACTACACAGTGAGTTCCAGGTTATCCTGGGCTACAGTGAAACTGCGTCAAAAAAAAAAAAAAAGACACTTTCGTATAGAATTTAAAAATATAACCATTTTATCGCATCATTGGCATTCCAGGGAACTTAAAGGCTACTAAAAACCTCACCGCTAGGTGGCGAAGCACACCTGGTTCCTGCAAGGGGCCAGGGCCATCCAGGGTGTCTGAATCCGAGCCTCTTGCAGTCTCCATATCCACATGGCTTGTCCTGTCAATGGCTAGCTGATGTTGGACACTCTTTCCAGGCCCTGCAAGGCAGGAAGCTCCATGACTGACAATGTGCTTCATGCAGGCTGTTATTCAAACAACTGGACATTTGAGATTTGAATCCAGAGCTGGAGAGGTTTTTTAAATATTTTATTTGTATTTATTTATTTGAGAGAGAGAGATAGAAATTGGCAGGTAGAGAGAGAGAGAGAGAATGGGCACACCAGGACCTCCAGCCACTGCAAACGAACTCCAGATGCGTCCACAACCTTGTGCATCTGGCTTACTTGGGTCCTGGGGAGTTGAACCAGGGTCCTTTGGCTTTTCAGGCAAACGCCTTAACCACTAAGCTATCTCTCCAGCCCCAGAGCTGGAGTGTTTTGAGTTAACAGGGATTGGTGTCCTGGGAAGTAGGATCATTATCAAAAGCCATCTGTGGGGCTGGAGAGATGGCTTAGCATTAAAGCGCATGCCTGCAAAGCCCAAGGACCCAGGTTCGACTCCCCAGAATCCAGGTAAGGCAGACACATAAGGTGATACATGCACACAGAGTCTCACATGTGCACAAGGTGGCACACATGTCTGGAGTTCGATTGCAGTGGCTAGAGACCCTGGTGTGCCAGTTCTCTCTCTCTCTCTCACTCTCATAAAAAAACGAAAGCCTACCTTTGCAAGACCCTCATAATAGAAGAAAAAGATGATGACATCAAATTAAAAGAGAGACTAATGGAGAGAGGGAGGGGACATGATGGAGACTGGAGTTCTAAAGGGGTATGGGAGCAGGGGAGGGAAATATCATGCATTTTTTTGTATGTAAGAATAGAAGTTGTCAATAAAATAAAAAAATATATGAAACAAAAAAAAAAGCTCATTTATTTAGCTACTGACTTCGAGAGAGATTTAACTTCGAGAGAGGTCTAAATACTTCCATGTGCATTTGCCCCCAAACCAGGACATTCTGTCACACACAGTATTGTGATCAAAATCAACATGAAGCCAATATCATAGCAGGGCCTACAGATCACAGTCACATTTCACTGATCATCCCAGTTATATCCTTTCTTTTTATATATATATATATTTTATTATTTATTTATTTATTTATTTGAGAGAGAGAGATACAGAAATAGGCAGGCAGAGAGAGAGAGAATGGGTGCGCCAGGGTCTCCAGTCACTGCAAACGAACTCCAGATGCATGCACCCCCTTGTGCATCTGGCTTACGTGGGTCCTGGAGAATCGAGCCTCGAACCGGGGTCCTTAGGCTTCATAGGCAAGTGTTTAACCGCTAAGCCATCTCTCCAGCCCCAGTTATATCCTTTCTTATTGTGGGAAATATCAGGTCCCACTGGTCCCCTATATGCTGGGACTGTTGCCACAATTTTTGTCTTTCAGAACACTGATTTATAGATCAATTACTTCACAGTTATGTTCTTCAGTTTATTTATTTATTGTTTTTTTTCAAAGTAGTGTCTCACTCTAGCCCAGGCTGACCTGGAATTTACTATGTAGTCTCAGGGTGGCCTTGAACTCTTGGTGATCCTCCTACCTCTGCCTCCCAAGTGCTGGGATTAAAGGTATGCGCCACCACGCCCACGCCCGGCTATGTTCTTCAGTTCAGATTTGATTGATGTTTCATCATTATTAGATTCAGATAATACATTAGCAGTTGAGAATTATGAATATAATAAATTATGAATTTTAAATATTACAAATTCTATGGAAACCTTCTTCAGGGTTTCACGCCACTGCCTATAGTGTCTGGCTTTGCATGGGTGCTGGGAGATGGAACCCAGGGCAACAGGCTTTGCAAGCAAACACTCAACCCTCAACGCTGGATTTTTTTTGGTTTTTCAAGGTAGGGTCTCACTGTAGCCAGGCTGACCTAAAATTCACTATGTAGTCACAAGGTGGCCTCGAACTCATGACAATCCTCCTGCTTCTGCCTCCCAAGTGCTAGGATTAAAGGCGTGCGCCATCACACCCTGCTCGGACAAATGATTCTTGCATGTGCCCAGAACCCTGAAATGACAAGCACCTTCACAAAACCCTTCCTTGGTTTCGCTCACTGCTCCACGTCTACTCTTGACTACAACGTGGGGTCAGCAGCAGACTGGGGAGGTTGGGAAGGAACAGGGTGTCCCCAAAAGGACAGGACACTTTGCTGTCCCTACTCCCCTAGAGACCCAGCCACTGGAGCGGACAAGTGGAGTTCAGGTACAGTAAAGCTACGGGTCAGGTCAAAGGGTAGAAGTTAGCTCCACCCTCAGGAAAGAGGGGGGACCTCTGGTCAGCTCCCCAAGGTCCAGGCTGTCACTGCAGGTGAGGCATCCTACGATGAGGCCGGATGAAAGAAAGGGGTGGTATGCATCTCTCGTCCAGATGGACAGCACCCCAACACTTCAGTGGACAGACCACGGGACCCCACACCACAACCTGCCAAGCGCAGAGCCAGTGCCAACCACTCTTGCACTCCACATGGCACAGGATGGCAAGTGCACTTCTGCCAGGGGGTGAGCAACAGGTGCCAAACTCTAGTGACCAGCGGGGGACAGGCTGGTGTGTCCAGAAGTAGTTAGCACGACTACATCTCCCGGCAGCCTCTGCAAAGAGCATGGACACGGAGCTTCCGGTCACCTGTGATGATGCTCTTCCGGCCATAACCATGGTGGGCGTATCCATGTGTACAGACCGGACATGGCTACGTGGCAGGGCTGGGAGCTGCTTCCGTGGCACCCGTGGACCCAGGAATTGCGAAGAACTGAGTCCTGGTCCATGTCCTCCTCGCGTCGCGTGTGATCCCACGCTGAGCTGAGCTGAGCTGGGCTCAGCCCATGTTGTGTCCCGTCGTGAAAGTGGGTTAGCAGAGTCCAATCTGGAGCTGCGGAGGTGGCTCAGAGGTTAAGGGCGCTTGGTCGCATCCTGGGTTTGATTCCCCAGTAAGTTCTCACATAAAGTCAGGTGCACAAAGTGGGCACACACCTGGAGTTCCTTTACGGGTATAAGAGGCTCTGGCGCTCCCATATGCTCTCCCAATCTCTTGCTTTTCCTTTCAAATGAATGGATGGATGAATAAATAGCAAATAAAATAAATAAATTAGTTGGTAGAATGTTTGCCTAGCACACGAAGCCCTGGGTTCTCGCATAAAACCAGGCTGACCTGGAATTCACTATGGAGGCTTAAGCTGGCCTGGAACTCACAGTGATCCTCCTACCTCAGCTTCCCGAGTGCTGGGATTAAAGGCCTGTGTCACCACGCCCAGACTGGAGATGATTTTTATGATCACCCCTTAGCTTCCAAAGCCCAATAGCCTCCAATCAGGGAATACCTGAAGCCTTTCTATTTCCTTTTTATTTTATTTTATTTTATTTTATTTTTTATTATTTTTTTTATGTAGGGTCTCACTCTTAGCTCAGGCTGACCTGGAATTCACTATGTATTCTCAGGGTGGCCTCGAACTCATGGCAATCCTAACTCTGCCTCCCAAGTGCTAGGATTAAAGGCATGCACCACCACGCTGGGCTTTTTCTATTTCCTTTTCTATTTCCATTATAAAGCTCCAACTTTTCCAGTTGCCTTTGAGTCTCTACAAAGCCAGGCATAGTATCTTATATGTGCAGGGTTAGAGAGACGGTTCAGTGGTAAAGGTAATTGCCTGCAAAGCCTAATGAGCTGGGTTTGATTCCCCAGTACCCACAGAAAGCCAGATGTACTAAGTGGTGCATACATCTGGAGTTTGCAGTGGCTGGAGGCCCTGGGGCACTCGTTCTGTCTCTCTCTTCTTCTTACAAATAAATCAAAATAATAATTTAAGATGGGTGTGGTTGTACACGCTTTTTTTTTTTTTTTTTGAGAGAGAGAGAGAGAGAGAGAGAGAGAGAGAGAGGAAGACAGATAGAGATGGGTGCACCAGCAGTGTCTCAGCTGCTGTGAATGAAATCCAGATGTGTGCGCCTCCTTGTGGTCAAGTGTGTCATTGCACCCTTGTGTCACTTTGCATCTGGCTAAACGTGGGACCTGGAGATTGGAACCAGCGGAGATTGGAACCAGCATTCTTAGGCTTAGGAGGCAGGTGCCTTAACCACTAAGACATCTTTCCAGCCCTGCACATGCTTTTAATCCCAGCATTCAGGAGGCAGAGGTAGGAGGATTGCTGTGTATTCAACGCCACCCTGAGACTACATAGTGAATTCCAGGTCAGCTTGCTGGGCTAGAGTGAGACCCTACCTCGAAAAACCAACAAATAAATAAAATGATCTTTTCTATATGCTTGACAATTTATACCTCTGAAAACCGTCAGAGGTGGGAATGTTAAGACAAGGTCTCAACATTTAGACCAGCCTGGCCTCAAACTTTCTTTGATCCTCCTGCTTCTGCCTTTTATGTGCTGGGCTGCATGCATGTGATAACTCACCTGTGATATTATTGGAGCCGAAAAGTTTGGAGCCTGAATGCTAATACCAGTACTTGGAAGGATGAGGGTGAGTTCAGGATCCATCTTGTGTACAGAGTGAGTTCCAGGCCAGCCTGGGCTAGAGTGAGGTCCAGCCTCAAAAAGACAAAAAAAAAAAAAAAAAAAAAGATTTCCTGAAGACATCCATCCTTTCCAGATTAATCAGTAAACTTAGAGTAAGCTCAAGAAGAAAACTATGCCAGGGCTGGAGAGATGGCTTAGTGGTTAAGGTGCTTGCCTGCAAAGACTAAGGACTCATGTTTGACTCTCCAGGTCCTATGTAAGCCAGATGCACAAGGTGACATAAGTGTACAAGATAGCACATGTGCACTAGGTGGCACACATGTCTGGAGTTCGATTACAGTGGCTGAAGGTCCTGGCATATCAATTCTCTCTCTCAATATCTCCCTCTCCCTCTCTCTCTCTCTTTTGCCTTAAAAAAGGGCCAGCCAGGCATGATGGTGTACGCCTTTAATCCCAGCACTCAGGAGGCAGAGTTAGGAGGATCACTGTGAGTTTGAGGCCACCCTGAGACTACAGAGTGAATTCCAGGTCAGCCTGCGCTAAAGCAAAACTCTGCCTCAAAAAGGGGGGGTGGGGCAATCTGTTGGATTTGCTTAAAAAAAAAAAAAAAAACCATGCCAGGTATAGTGGCACACACCTTTAATCCCAGCACTTGGGAGGCCTAGATAGGAGGATCACTGTGATCTAGAAGCCAGCCTGAGACTCCGTAGTGAATTCCAGGTCAGCCTGGGCTAAAGTGAAACCCTACCTCAAAATAAATAAATAAATAAATAAATAAATAAATAAATAAATAGGAAAGGAAGAGAAGAGAAGAGAATAAAACTAAGCCAGACGTGGTGGCGCACGCCTTTAATCCCAGCACTAGGGAGGCAGAGGTAGGAAGATCACCATGAGTTCAAGGCCACCCTGAGACTACATAGTGAATTCCACATCAGCCTAGGCTAGAGTGAAACTCTACCTCAAAAAAAAAGGAGGGGGGCTGGAGAGATGGCTTAGGGGTTAAGGCACCTGCCTCCTAACCCTAAGAACGCTGGTTCCAATCTCCAGGTCCCACGTTTAGCCAGATGCAAAGTGACGCAAGGACGCAATGCCGCACTTGACCACAAGGGGGCGCACACATCTGGATTTCGTTCTCAGCAGCTGAGACACTGCTAGCGCGCCATCTCTGTCTGTCTCTCCCTCTCTCTCTCTTTGTCTGTCTCTCTCTCTCTGTCTCTCTCTCCAAAAAAAAAAAATAAAAAAAAAGGAGGTGGGAAGGAAAGGAAAACTATAAAACTATTAGCTTCCCCCCTCCTCAAGTGAGAGACAAATTGATTATAATTTGGAGTAAAAAGCAAGAACTGCCAGGCAATTCTAGAACGACAGCTGGTCCCATATATTAAAACATGCATGCCTTTGTCATTGAAACGAGACAGTCTGGAGACAGGCACCAGGAGGAAAGAGCAGACAACTAGAAACAAAACCCACTGCCCATGTGGAGCTAGTGTACAGTGGTAACATCACACACCCGTGAGCAAGCAGGAGACAAGACTTTCTTTCTTGGGATGACTCAGAAGGCACCATGGTTTAATTGAAATTACATTGCGTCTGTCGTCCTCAAAGTTCAGAATAGGCAGAAAGGATGAATCGGACTTTGAAGGAGACTTTAGCTCCATTAACCCTAGAGACCAGCGAAGGATGGATGGGGCTCCTTCCCTTCACCCTGTTAAGGGCCAGGTGTACCCCTTATGTGAATGTATGGATACCGCCCATCCTGCCCCGGATGGATCTTAACAGGTAACTGACTTTACTAATGAAAGGCTTCTTTCTATCAAGTCTTACAGAGTCCAGGGAGTCCACTGTTCCGGCAGTCAAGGCTGCTTTTCAGACACACCCTGTCTGTCCCATCCCTTTCAGGCCGGGGACAGAATTCAGATGAAGAGGCACCATACTGGGAAGGGCCCCCACCAGGTCATCCTAACTACCCCAACGGCCATGAAAGTGGAGGGGACAAAATGCAAGAGGATTAGACTTACTTTTTATGAAACAAGGGGGCCTATGTCTATTCTGGCCCCCTGAGACTCCTGCTCTTAGGCTTACCATAGGACCCTGCATTATTGATACTAAAATAAACTCTGTTAAACTCATGGTATGGCGGACGCAATAGACCCCCTCAGATGAAAATACCCCAGACACTGTTCTTCGAGTCAAGGATTTGTTTGACTCAGTGTCATATCAGAGGGGGACATGGAATGTGAAAGGACACAACAGACCCGGTCAAGCGTCCTCCTGTGCAGCCCTGGCCTTTAGACACACATCATGGAGGCCACCACCCAAAGCTGACCTTCCTGACAGATAAAGGAGAAGTTCCAGGAATCCTTAACATAGGCCTTATGGCAAGATGCAGGTGTTTACTGTTACCTAAGGAACGGGAGACCCCTCTGTGCAAATGTACCATGACCTTCCTGTAGCTCTTTGTTTCCAAATATCTTTGTGATTACATAGCACAGAATGTTTCTTGCCTCAGTTCTGCCTATGTGATCTATGTAATGAATGCCTTCTGACTTCTTGTAATAGAGCTCCCCCCACTTAACAGTAACTTTATGGCTTAACGCCCATCCTGTTTTTTTCTATGAACATCATGGGATTATTTCCAATAAAAGCTGACACTCTGAATAGTACACACACACACAAAGATATTGGTGTAGCCCGGCCTGGTGTCACACGCCTTTAATCTCAGCACTGGGGAGGCAGAGGTAGGAGGATTGCCATGAGTTAGAGGCCACTCTGAGACTACATAGTGAATTCCAGGTCAGCCTGAACTAGAGTGAGACTCTGCCTTGAAAAAAATAAAATAAAATTGCCGGGCGTGGTGGCGCACGCCTTTAATCCCAGCACTCGGGAGGCAGAGGGAGGAGGATCGCTGAGAGTTCGAGGCCACCCTGAGACTACATAGTGAATTCCAGGTCAGCCTGGACCAGAGTGAGACCCTACCTCGCAAAACCAAAAAAAAAAAAAAAAAATAAAATAAAATAAAATAAAATAAATAAATAAGATATTGGTGGAGGGCTGGGGAGATGGCTTAGTAGTTAAGGAACTTGCCTGTGAAGCCAAAGGACCAGATTCGATTCCCCAGAGCCCACACAAGCCAGATGCACACGATGGCGCATGCATCTGGAATTCGTTTGCAGTGGTTGGAGGCCCTGGTGTTCCCATTCTCTCTTTCTTGCTCAATCTCTGTCAAATAAATTAAAAATATATATATTGGTGTATAGTCTCTGATATTTCACTAAAGTGTGCCAAGTGGTATTACTGGAGTTTGGAGGCAACCCCAGTTCCAGCAGCCCCAACAAAATTCATTTACTGTTCCAATGTGATCAGAGTGATGGTGAAAAACAGAGAAAGGAGCTGGGTGTGGTGGCACACGCCTTTAATCCCAGCACTCAGGAGGCAGAGGTAGGAGGATCGCTGTGAGTTCAAAGCCAGCCTGAGACTACATAGTGACTTCCAGGTCAGCCTGAGCTAGAGTGAGACCCTGCCTTGAAAAATGAAAAAAAAAAAAAAAAAGAGAAAGGAGATTGTTGTAGTCACCTTCACATTGCTGGGACAAAGCACCTGACCAGAGCCAGGCATGATGGCACACGCCTTTAATCCCAGCACTTGGGAGGCAGAGGTAGGAGGATCGCCATGAGTTCAAGGCCACCCTGAGACTACACAGTGAATTCCAGGTCATCCTGAGCTAGAGTGAGACCCTACCTTGAAAAACCAAAAAAAAAAAAATAATAATAATAATAATAAAATAAAATAAAATAAAAAGATTTATTTTGCTTACAGGCTTGAAGGGAAGCTCCATGATTCCAGGGGAAAGAAAGCATGGCATGAGCAGAGGCTGGACACAAGTTCTGCCATAGCAGGTGGAAACAGCAGCAAGAGAATGAGCCGAACTAACCCTGCCAAACTAGGGGCTGATAAACCTCCAGGCCCACCCCCAGCGATGCACCTCCTCCAGCAAGCCTCCACCTCCCAAGTTGCCATCAGCTGGGGATCAAGCATTGGGAACACATGAAATTATGGGGAACACCTGATTGAAACCACCAGAGAGATTGAATAATGTGAGCATAGCGAAGAGGAACAGATAAAGGAAACTAGTCTTTAGGGGTGCTGACATGAGCTTTAGGATTCAATCTAAGAAGATCTGGAGCTGGGGAAGTGGCTCAGTGGGTAGAGTGCTAACCTAGCATGCATGAGGCCCTGGGTCCATCTTTAGCACCACATAAATGAGGTCTGGCACATAGCTGGAATCTCAGCATTGGGAAGGTACAAGCAAGAAGAGCAGAAGTTCAAGGGATCTGGGGCTACATAGTGATTTCAAAGCCAGCCTGGAATATAAGAGACACTGTCTCAAAAAAAAAAATTGCCAAGCATGATGGCACACGCCTTTAATCCCACACTCAGGAGGCAGAGGTAGGAGGATCTCTTTGAGTTTGAGGCCACCGGGAGACTACATAGTGAATTCCAGGTCAGCCTGGACTAGAGTGAGACCCTACCTCAGAAAAAATAATAAATAAATAGAATAAAATAAAATAAAAGGTATGTTTGGGAGCCGGGCATGATGGTACATGCCTTTAATCCCAGCACTTGAGAGGCAGAGGGAGGAGGATCGCCTTGAGTTCAAGGCCACCCTGAGACTACAGGGGGCGTTCCAGGTCAGCCTGGCTAGAGTGAGACCCCCACCTCGAAAAACAATAAAAAAAGAAAGTATTTGGGGGCTGAAGAGATGGCTTAGTAGTTAAGATGCTTGCTTGTGAAGCCTAAGGACTTAAGTTCAATTCCCCAGTACCTACATAAGCCAATGCACAAGGTGGAGCATGCATCTGGAGCTCATTTGCAGTGGCTAGAGGCCCTGGTGGGCCCATTCTCTCTCATTCTGTCTGCCTCTTTCTCTCCCTCTCTCTCTCTCAAATAAATAGATAAATAAATACAAAGTATTTTTAGGGGCTGGAGAGATGAGTTAGCAGTTAAGGCACTTGCCTGCAAAGTGTAAGTACCCATGTTCCACTCCTCAAAACCCACATAAGCCAGATGCACATGGTGGTACATGAGTCTGAAGTTTGTTTGCTGTGGCTAGAGACCCTGGTGTGCCCATCCTCTCTCCCTCCCTCCCTCCCTGTCTCTAATAAATAAATAAAAGGTTTTTTAAAGTATTTTTAGGGTCTGGAGAGATGGCTTAGCGGTTAAAGCGCTTTCCTGCAAAGCCAAAGGACCTTGGTTCAATTCTTCAGTACCCACATAAGCCAGATGCACAAGGTGGTGCATGTATCTGGAGTTTTTTGCAGTGGCTTGGAAGCCCTAGAGCACTCCCCCAACCCCCTCTCACTCACTCTGCCTCTTTCCCACTCTCAAATAAATAAATTTTTTAAAAAATAATTTTTTAAAAAAGTATTTTTAGGGCAGGAGAGATGGCTTAGTGGTTAAGATACTTGCTTGCCGTGAAGCCCAAGAACACAGGCTTGATTCCCCAGAACCTATGTAAGCCAGATGCACAAGGTGGCACACACATTTGGAGTTCATTTGCAGTGGCTAGAAGCCTTGGTGCACTCATTCTCTCTCTCTCAAATAAATAAAATATTTTAAAGTAATTTTAGGGCTGTAGAGATTGCTTAGTGGTTAGGGTGTTTGCCTGTGAAGCCTAAGGACCCATGTTCAACTCTGCAGATCCCATGTCAGCCATACGTACAAAGTGACACAAGCACAAGGGCGCACATGCGCAGTAGGTGGTGCATGCTTCTGGAGTTCGATTACAGTGGCTGGAGGCCCTGGCACACCAGCCAATTCTCTCTCTCTCTCTCTCACTCTCATAAAAAAATAAAATAAGGTCTGGAGAGATGGCTTAGCAGTTAAGGTGTTTGCCTGCACACTAAGGGACCCCGGTTCGATTCCTCAGTACCCATGTAAGCCAGATACACAAGGGGGCGCATGTATCTGGAGCTCATTTGCAGTGGCTGGAGGCCTTGATATGCCCATTCTCTTTTCCACTCTCTCTCTCTCTCTGCCTCTTTCTGTCTCTCAAATAAATAAAATATTTTTTTAATAAAATGAAAATTTTAAAGTATTTTTAGCTGGGCATGGTGGCGCACGCCTTTAATCCCAGCACTTGTGGAGCAGAGGTAGGAGGATTGCCTTGAGTTCAAGGCCACCCTGAGACTGCGTAGTGAATTCAGGTCAGCCTGGACTGAAGACCAAAATATGTATTTCTTATTATATCACAAGATAACAGCAGCTATTAAGAATGTTGACACATTTCACAAAGTATCAGAAAATCACATCCATTCTGATTACCACCATCTCATCAGCAAGGTTTTCAAGTAATAAGAAACTGTCAAGCTCACAGGGATGGACATAAATCTTCTCAAATTCTCATCTCCTCCTGAAAGCTCAGTGATATAGTTGGAAGCAAACACACAGTTATTTCCCTTGAAGTAATACGTGCATTTTGTTCAATTTTAAGGCAATGTCTGAAAACTGCCCAGATCTGAATCATCATGGTTTATCGTTGTTATTTCCTTTTCCAGAACCTTGTTCCACCCACAACTTACAACTAAGAATCTTACTGCACAATTTTTTTTTGTTGTTGTTGTTTTTCCAGGTAGGGTTTTGCTCTAGCCTAGGCTGACCTGGAATTCACTATGTATTCTCAAGATGGCCTCGAACCCATGGTGATCCTCTTACCTTTGCTCCCCAAATGCTGGGATTAAAGGCATGCGCTACCATGCCCGGCTTAATTTTTTTTTTTTTAAAGAAAACACCATGTTTTGTGAATACATCCCAACTCATTATTCAGAATAAAAAATATTGGCCAGGTATGGTGACACATGCCTTTAAGCCTAGCAGTTAGGAGAGAGAGGTAAGAGAATTGCTGTGAGTTCAAGGCTAGCCTGGAATTACAGAGTGAGATCCAGGTCAGTTTGAGCTAGAACGAGACCGTACCTTGAAAACGCCAAAAATAAAAATAAAGGTTTATGCCACCACACCTGGCTGTTAAAAACATATGTATGGGGCTGGAGAAGTGGCTTAGCGGTTAAGCGCTTGCCTGTGAAGCCTAAGGACCCCAGTTCAAGGCTCGATTCCCCAGGAACCACATAAGCCAGATGCACAAGGTGGTGCATGCATCTGGAGTTTGTTTGCAGTGGCTGGAGGCCCTGGTGTGCCCATTCTCTCTCTGTCTATTTACCGCTTTCTCTTTCAATCTGTCATTCTCAAAAAAACAAACAAACAAACAAACAAACAAACAAAAAAAAACATATGTATGAATTGTAACCATGAAGCTCTGCTCAAGTCCCAGCAAGAGAAGAAATATTCTAGACACCGCTGTCCCTCCCTTCAGCTCTACAACTCTTGCCTTTTTTAAAATAAAAATTACTTTTATGTATTTATTTTAGGGAGAGAGAGAGAGAATGAGTGCACCAGGTCCTCCAGCCACTGCAAAGGAACTCCAAATGCACGAGGTGGTACGTGCATCTGGAGTTCATTTGCAGTGGCTGGAAGCCCTGGTGCACCCATTTTCTCTCTTCTCTGTCTCTCAAATATAAACAAAATTAAAAAAAAAAAAAGACTGTGATCAGGAACAGCTTTCTGGTTCTTCCTCCTTCTAGGAAGTTTCCTTAGACTCTCCCTCTTCCCCTCAACACACATTACCTGAAGCCTCTTCTCAAGTTTGCACTCTTCTCCTTGACCCACTGGCCAATCAAGGTCCTCCTTCAACATTTAAGCTTAACCAGTATCCCAACTGGATACCTAATTTACATCTCCAAGATGATAAGAAATGCTGATCCATCCACACAGTTATAGCTCCTGGCCCCTCCTAAGTTTGGAAACTTTTTTGTTTTATCTTCCTAAAACAAATAATTTTGTAAATTAATATTTTTTTAATATTTATTTATTTTGAGAAAGTGCACGAGAGGAGGCAGAGAGAGAGAGAGAGAGAGAGGGAGAGAGAGAGAGAGAGAATGGGCACACCAGGGGGTCCAGCCACTGCAAACGAACTCCAGACACATGTGCCACCTTGTGCATCTGGCTTATGTGGGTCCTGGGGAATTGAACTTGGGTCTTTTGGCTTTGCAGGCAAATGCCTTCACTGCTAAGCCATACCTCCAGCCCATGTAAATTAATATTTTTTATTTATTTATTTGCAAGCAGAGGGAGAAAGAGAGATAGAAAAAGAGAGAGAGAATGGGCACCCAAGAGCCCCTAGCCAATGCAAACTCCAGATGCATATGCCATTCTGTGCATCTGTCTTTATGTGAGTATTGGGGAATCAAATATGGGTCATTGGGCTTTGCAGGCAACCACCTTAACTGGTAGCCCACCTCTCCAGCCCAGATCTTTCTTTTTCTTTTTCTTTTTCTTCTTCTTTTTTTTTTTTTTTTTGTTTTTCGAGGTAGGGTCTCACTTTAGCTCAGGCTGACCTGGAATTCACTATGTAGTCTCAGGGTGGCCTCGAACTCACAGCAATCCTCCTACCTCTGCCTCCCGAGTGCTGGGATTAAAGGCGTGCGCCACCACGCCCGGCTTTCTTTTTCTTTTTCTTTTTTTTTTTTTTATTATTTATTTATTTGAGAGAGAGAGATACAGAAATAGGAAGGTAGAGAGAGAGAGAGAGGGAGGGAGAGAATGGGTGCACCAGGGCCTCCAGCCACTACAAACGAACTCCAGATGCATGCACCCCCTTGTGCATCTGGCTTACATGGGTCCTGGAGAATCGAGCCTCGAACCGGGGTCCTTAGGCTTCATAGGCAAGCGTTTAACCGCTAAGCCATCTCTCCAGCCCCCTTTTTCTTTTTTTATTTTAATTATATTTAATTTAATTAATTTATTTATTTGAGAGAGAGAATGTTCACACCAGGGCCTCCAGCCACTGCAAATGAACTCCATATGCAAGAGCCCCCTCGTGCATCTGGCTTACACGCGGGTTCTGGAGAATCAAACCGGGATCCTTTGGCTTTGCAGGTAAATGCCTTAACTGCTAAGCCATCTCTCCAGGCCTTATTTTTTATTTTAGAGAGAGCAAGAGAGGTAGAGAGAGAGAGAGAGAGACAGACAGACAGAAAATTGGCATGAGGACCTCAGCCACAGCAATCGAACGTCAGATGCTTGGTGCCACCTAGTGGGCATGTGCGACCTTGATTGAGCTTGCCTCACCTTTGTGCGTCTGGCTTACATGGAATCTGGAGAGTCGAACATGGGTCCTTAGGCTTCCGCAGGCAAGCGCCTTAACTGCTAAGCTATCTTTCCAGGCCAAATCTTTCTTTACTTATCCTCCTGTATGTCTACACTTGCCAACTCTTTTCCAGTCTTAAGACAAAGAGCTCAAAAGCCAGGGGCTTGGGGAATTAGAATGACTAATGAGTGTCCCTTGTTCTAATCCCCTAAACTACACCAGTACGGAGCCCCAAAAGGCTCCAGAGCTATCAAAACAGTCCAGTGTCCAGAAAGGCAATAAAGTAATCAAAGCAGGTAACATCAGGTCACCTTCACCTTCCCCTACCCCCAGGAAAAGACTGTCTTGCCTGTCTCACAGTTAAATTTGCATATGTTCCAGCCTTTGTCTCTTGGCTTCCTATAAATTGAACAAGGATCACAGGTGTGGTGAAAAGGAAACTAGACCCTCCACTTGACTAAACTGCAAACAAATCCCTTTTCCTTTACCAATTACTCTTCCTAATTTATTTTTTTTAGTTATTTTATTCATTTTTATGTTTGGAGAGAGAGACACACAGAGAGACAGACAGAGAGGGAGAGGGAGACAGATAGAGATGGGCGCGCCAGCAGTCTCTCAGCTGCTGTGAACAAAATCCAGATGCGTGCGCCCCCTTGTGGTCAAGTGAGGCATTGCGCCCTTGCGTCACTTTGCATCTGGCTAAACGTGGGACCTGGAGATTGGAACTGGTTTCTTAGGCTTAGCAGGCAGGCGCCTTAACCGCTAAGCCATCTCTCCAGCCCTTCCTAATTTATTTTTAAAAATACAGGGAGCTGGGCGGGGTGGCGCACCCTTTAACCTTTAATCCCAGCACTTGGGAGGCAGAGGTAGTGGGATCACCGTGATCCTGGCCCAAAGACACTCCTGCATTTTTTTTTTTAACCTTTAGTGAGTAAAAGAACTACCTGACTCCCTCTTAACAGGGCTGGAGACTTGGATCAGCCATTAAAGGTGAAGCCCATTTCATGGGTGAGGAAAGCAGAGCCCAGAAAAGCACAGGGCTTGGCAAGGCCTCAGAGCCAGGGCGGTAAAGTCTGTGCTGCCTCCCTCCTCGTGGACACAGGCTGACAGGAATAGGAGTGCCTTGCGCTCCCTGTGGGATCCCAGGAAAAGTCAGAACACCAGCTCAGAGTGGGTTACACTCCAGATGGGGGCTCTCCTGGCCTCCCACAAACAGTGAAAGATCCCCTTCCCACTTAGCCCCGGCCCCACACTTACAAAGACACCCTGAATGGGAAGGGTTGATTTTCCCAAAGTGTATTTTTCCAACACTTAAAACACTGTGGACCAAACCAAATATGCCCAAGCTGGGAGGCAGCCCAAAACAGGCTGGTTTGTAAATTCTGGAATGTTCCTTTCTGCACACAAAAAAAATAAAGGTCCTGTTTACGTAGATCTGCTGGGTGGCAGATTCCACAAGCTCAGCTGTGCCAGGAACAATTTGCCCTCTGCATTTTCCTGGAGGCACAGGCTGGCCGGAGAGCAGTGCTGGAGCCTGCAGACTTAGATTCGAAGCTCAACAGTGGTACAAAGCCCAGTTACCTAACCTCTCTGGGCCTAGAGAACGGGTGATGGAGACATAGATCGTCAAGGACCAGGACTAGACAAACTTCCACAAGTCGCTCTGTCCCTGCTTGGACCTCAGTCTGGGAAGGCTGGTGGAGCTTGGCCAGGCTCACTCCCATAGGGCTGGCTTCGCTGGCATGCTTTGAGTCCAGCTCCAAGCTCTGTTGCTCAGCCTGCCCCTCTCCTGTGCTCCATGTGACCCAATCTTGGTGACAGGCAAACTGAGCCGGTGGGAGGAAGATGGGGTAGGGCAGCATCACTGAGAAGGCTCTCTATGTACCAAATGGCATAACTGTACCAGATGTGACCCTCACAAGGCCAGGAGTGAGACGATCTCGACTTCACCAATATAAGTGGCCTATGAGCTGCCAGGCAGCATTAGCTCAAAGTCAGCCTTCCCTCTTTTTTTAAATATTATTTATTTATTTGACAGAGAAAGAGGTAGAGAGAGAATGGGCGCACTGGGGCCTCCAGCCACTGCAGATGATCTCCAGACACACGTGCCCCCTTGTGCATCTGGCTAACGTGGGTCCTAGGGAATCGAACCTGGGTCCTTTGGCTTTGCAGGCAAACGTCTTAACCGCTAAGCCATCCCTCCAGCCTGCCTTCTCATTTTTTAAGTATTTTATTTTTCTTTATTTATTTGAGAGAGAGAGAAAAAATAGTGCACCAGGGCTTTCAGCCCCTGGAAACGATCTCCAGATGTGTGTGCCCCCTTGTGCATCTGGCTTACATAGGTCTTGGGAAATCAAACCTGGGTCCTTTGACTTTGCAGGCAAGTGCCTTAACCACTAAGCCATTTCTCTAGCCCCTAATTTTGTTTTTATTTTTAAGCAGGGTCTCACTTTGGTACATGCTGACCTAGAACTCTGTATCTCAGGCTGGCCTTGAATTTGCAAGGATTCTCCTACCTCAGCCTCTCCAGTGCTGGGAGTAAAGGCATGCACCACCATGCTTGGTATAGACAGATTTTTTTTTTTTTTTTTTTTGAGAGAGACACACAGAGAGACAGAAAAGATGCGTGCACCCCTTGTGGTCAAGTGCAGCATTGCGCTTTGCATCACTTTGCATCTGGCTAAACGTGGGACCTGAGATTGGAAAGATAAATAAATATTTTTAAAATAACAGGGAAATGGGCTGGAGAGATGGCTTAGTGGTTAAGACATTTGCCTGCAAAGCCAAAGGATCCCGGTTCAATTCTTCAGGCCCCGTAAGCCAGATACACAAGGGGTTGCATATGTCTGGAGTTCATTTGCAGTGGCTGGAGACCCTGGTGCACCATTCTCTCTTTCACTCTCTCTAGCTCTGCCTCTTTCTCTCTCTCAAATAAATAAATTATATATATATATATAATATTTTTTTTATATTTTATTTTATATTTATATATTTTTATTATATATATATTTTATTTTATATATTTATATATATTATATATTTATATTTATATATTTTATATTTTATATTATATATATTTTATTATATATATATATATATATTTTTTTTTTAAGGGCTGGAGAAAATGGCTTAGCAGTTAAGGTGTTTGCCTGCAAAGCCAAAGGATCCCAGCTCGATTCCCCAGGACCCATGTAAGCCAGATGCACAAGGAAGCACATGCATCCTGGAGTTCGTTTGCAGTGGCTGGAGGCCCTGGTGTGCCCATGCTTTCTCTCTCTCTCTACCTCTCTCTCTGTCTCTATTTCTTTCTCTCTCAAATAAAGAAATAAATATATATATATATATATATATATATTTTTAAATACAGGAAAGGCCGGGCGTGGTGGTGCACGCTTTAATCCCAGCACTCGGGAGGCAGAGGTAGGAGGATCGCTGAGAGTTCGAGGCCACCCTGAGACTACATAGTGAATTCCAGGTCGGCCTACAGGCTAGAGTGAGACCCTACCTCGCAAAACCAAAAAAAAAAAAAACAGGGAAATTAGGCAATGGGTTTATGAATCTGAGTGTTTCATAGCACTATTAATGAAAACAATATATTTTATTGTTTGTTGATTTATTTATTTCAACTCCTGTTGGGGTGGTGTGCCAGGGTCTCTTGTGCTGCAAACAGCTGCCTGCACTGGGTAATTGAACCCAGACTAGCAGACTTATTAAAAAGCACTTTTTACTTTTTTTTTTTTTTGGCTTTTCAAGGTAGGGTCTCTCTCTAGCCCAGACTAACCTGGAATTCCCTATGCAGACCAGGGTAGCCTTGAACTCACGGCGATCCTCCTACCTCTGCCTCCCCAGTGCTTGGATTAAAGGCAAGCACCACCGTACCATCAGCTCCATTATTTTAAATATTTTTTTAAAGATTTTATTTATTTAGTTAGTTGCAAGCAGAAAGAGAGAATGAGAATGGGCACACCAGGGCTTCCTGCCACTACAAGCTCCAGACACATGTGCCACTTTGTGCACCTGGCTTTATGTGAACACTGGAGAATCAAACCGGGATCCTTTGGCTTTGCAGGTAAATGCCTTAACTGCTAAGCCATCTCTCCATCTCTATTTTTAAATATTTTATTTATTTATTTATTTAGTTAGTTGCAAGCAGAAAGAGAGAATGAGAATGGGCACACCAGGGCTTCCTGCCACTACAAGCTCCAGACACATGTGCCACTTTGTGCACCTGGCTTTATGTGAACACTGGAGAATCAAACCTGGGACTACAAGCTTTGGTAGCAAGAGCCTTTACCTGCTGAGCCATCTCCCTAGCCCTGTTTCTATATTGTTATTTATTTATTTATTTTTGGTTTTTGGTAGAAGAGATTCGCACTTTGGCCAGGATGACCTGGAATTCACTATGTTAGACTCAGGGCAGTCTTGAACTTACAGCAATCCACCTACCTCTGTCTCCAAAATGCTGGGATTAAAGGCGTGTGCCATCACACCTGGCTCTTCCCCACTTTGCTAATCTACCTACCTGATGATTCCACCAATGTATATGAAAAGTGTCTTGATCCATGACCTTCTTTTGTTCTTTTTTTTAAATATTTTATTTATTTATTTGAGAGAGAGGAAGAGGCATAGAGAAAGAGAGAATGGACACACCAGGGCCTCCAGCCACTACAAAACTTAACTCAGATGCATGCACCACCATGTGTATCTAGCTTATGTGGGACCTGGAGAATCGAACCTGGTTCCTTAGGCTTCACAGGCATGTGCCTTAACCACTAAGCCATCTCTCCAGCCCCCTTTTTCTTTTTTATTTTAATTATATTTAATTTAATTAATTTATTTATTTGAGAGAGAGAATGTTCACACCAGGGCCTCCAGCCACTGCAAATGAACTCCATATGCAAGAGCCCCTCGTGCATCTAGCTTACTGCGGAGTTCTGGAGAATCAAACCGGGATCCTTTGGCTTTGCAGGTAAATGCCTTAACTGCTAAGCCATCTCTCCAGGCCTTATTTTTATTTTAGAGAGCAAGAGAGGTAGAGAGAGAGAGAGAGAGAGAGACAGACAGACAGAAAATTGGCATGAGGACCTCAGCCACAGCAATCGAACGTCAGATGCTTGGTGCCACCTAGTGGGCATGTGCGACCTTGATTGAGCTTGCCTCACCTTTGTGCGTCTGGCTTACATGGAATCTGGAGAGTCGAACATGGGTCCTTAGGCTTCCGCAGGTAAGCGCCCAACAACTGCTAAGCTATCTTTCCAGGCCAAATCTTTCTTTACTTATCCTCCTGTATGTCTACACTTGCCAACTCTTTCCAGTCTTGAACCAAGAGCGCTATCCAGGAGCTTGCAGAAATTAAGACAACTAACTAAATTGTGCGTTCTAATCCCTAAACTACACCAATCTGGAGCCCCAAAGGCTCCAGAGGAGCTATCAAAACAGTCAAGTGTCAGAAAGGCAATAAAATGAATCAACAGTGCACCATCAGGTCCTGCTACCTTCCCTACCCCAGAAACAGAGCTGTCTTGCCTGTCTCACAGTTAGAATTTGCATATGTTCCAGCCTTTGTCTGTTGGCTACCAT
Source organism: Orientallactaga sibirica (assembly GCA_036365145.1). NCBI lineage: Eukaryota > Metazoa > Chordata > Mammalia > Rodentia > Dipodidae > Orientallactaga > Orientallactaga sibirica. The sequence goes on along the minus strand of JAEOAD010001990.1, from coordinate 107,754 downwards.
ATAGAGTAGACAAGGATACAGGTGTGTGAAAGGCTAGACCCTCATTGACCATTTACCAAACAAATCCACTTTCACACCAGTACTCTTCTAATTTATTTTTTTGAATTTATTTATTATTTTATGTTGGAGAAACACAGAGACAGACAGAGAGAGGGAGAGGAGACAGATAGAGATGGGCAAGCCAGCAGTCTCTCAGCTGCTGTGAACAAAATCCAGATCGTGCGCCCCCTTGTGGTCAAGTGGGCGTCGCCCCTTGTGTCACTTTGCATCTGGCTAAACATGGGACCTGGAAGTTGGAACTGCTGGAGATTGGACCAGGCGTTCTTGGGGCTTAGGAGGCAGGCGCGCAGCAACACTAAGCCATCTCCAGCCCTTCTGTTTTATTTTTAAAAATGCCCAGGAGCTGGGCGGGTGGCGCACCAGCAACCCCAATCCCAGCACTTGGGAGGCAGAGGTAGTGGGATCACCGTGATCCTGGCCCAAGACACTCCTGCATTTTTAACCTTTAGTGATGAGCACTGTCCTCTTAACAGGGCTGGGGCATTTGGATCGCCATTAAAGGTGTTTGTTGCAACCCAACAGCCTGGAGTTCCAGTTCCCCTGTACCCAACTGAATACACAAAGTAGGTATACATCTGGGTGTGCAGCAGCTAGAGAACTCTGGTACCAAACTCCCCTCTCTCTATCTGTCTTTCTCTCAAATAGATAAATAAATATTTTTAAAATAACAGGGAAATGGGCTGGAGAGATGAAGCCTTGATTAAGGCATTTGCCTGCAAAGCCAAAGGATCCCGGTTCAATTCTTCAGGCCCCGTAAGCCAGATACACAAGGGGTTGCATATGTCTGGAGTTCATTTGCAGTGGCTGGAGACCCTGGTGCACCCATTCTCTCTTTCACTCTCTCTAGCTCTGCCTCTTTCTCTCTCTCAAATAAATAAATTATATATATATATATATATAATATTTTTATATTTTATTTTATATTTATATATTTTTTATTATATATATATTTTATTTTATATATTTATATATATTATATATTTATATTTATATATTTATATTTTATATTATATATATTTTATATATATATATATATATTTTTTTTTTTTTTTAAGGGCTGGAGAAAATGGCTTAGCAGTTAAGGTGTTTGCCTGCAAAGCCAAAGGACCTTGGTTCAGTTCCCAGAACCCACATAAGCCAGATGCCCAAGGTGATGCATGCATTTGGAGTTCATTTGCAGTGGCTGGAGGCCCTGGTGTGCCCATGCTTTCTCTCTCTCTCTACCTCTCTCTCTGTCTCTATTTCTTTCTCTCTCAAATAAAAATAAATATATATATATATATATATATATATTTTTTTTAAATACAGGGAAAGGCCGGGCGTGGTGGTGCACGCCTTTAATCCCAGCACTCGGGAGGCAGAGGTAGGAGGATCGCTGAGAGTTCGAGGCCACCCTGAGACTACATAGTGAATTCCAGGTCAGCCTGAGCTAGAGTGAGACCCTACCTCGCAAAACCAAAAAAAAAAAAAAAAAAAAAAAACAGGGAAATTAGGCAATGGGTTTATGAATCTGAGTGTTTCTGCTTTTATTAATGAAAACAATATATTTTATTGTTTGTTGATTTGTTATTTCAACTCCTGTTGGGGTGGTGTGCCAGGGTCTCTTGTGCTGCAAACAGCTGCCTGCACTGGGTAATTGAACCCAGACTAGCAGACTTATTAAAAAAGCACTTTTTACTTTTTTTTTTTTTTTGGCTTTTCAAGGTAGGGTCTCTCTCTAGCCCAGACTAACCTGGAATTCCCTATGCAGACCCAGGGTAGCCTTGAACTCACGGCGATCCTCCTACCTCTGCCTCCCCAGTGCTTGGATTAAAGGCAAGCACCACCGTACCATCAGCTCCATTATTTTAAATATTTTATTTATTTATTTGAGAGAGAGAGAGAGAGAGAGAGAGAGGGAGGGAGACAGAGAGTGAGAATGGGCATGCCAGGGCCTCTAGCCACTAACTCCAGATGCATGCACCACCATGTGTATCTAGCTTATGTGGGACCTGGAGAATCGAACCTGGTTCCTTAGGCTTCACAGGCATGTGCCTTAACCACTAAGCCATCTCTCCATCTCTATTTTTTTAAATATTTTATTTATTTAGTTAGATCTTTCCAGGCCAAATCTTTCTTTACTTATCCTCCTGTATGTCTACACTTGCCAACTCTTTTCCAGTCTTAAGACAAAGAGCTCAAAAGCCAGGGGCTTGGGGAATTAGAATGACTAATGAGTGTCCCTTGTTCTAATCCCCTAAACTACACCAGCACGGAGCCCCAAAAGGCTCCAGAGCTATCAAAACAGTCCAGTGTCCAGAAAGGCAATAAAGTAGGAGAGGAGACAGATAGAGATGGGCACGCCAGCAGTCTCTCAGCTGCTGTGAACAAAATCCAGATGCGTGCGCCCCTGTGGTCAAGTGAGGCATTGCGCCCTGCGTCACTTTGCATCTGGCAAACGTGGGACCTGGAGATTGGAACTGGTTTCTTAGGCTTAGCAGGCAGGCGCCTAACCGCAAAATACAGGGAGCTGGGCGGGGTGGCGCACCCTTTAACCTTTAATCCCAGCACTTGGGAGGCAGAGGTAGTGGGATCACCGTGATCCTGGCCCAAAGACACTCCTGCATTTTTTTTTTTAACCTTTAGTGAGTAAAAGAACTACCTGACTCCCTCTTAACAGGGCTGGAGACTTGGATCAGCCATTAAAGGTGTTTGTTTGCAAAGCCCAACAGCCTGGGTTCAGTTCCCCTGTACCCACACAACACCAGATACACAAAGTGGTACATACATCTGGAATTCATGTGCAGCAGCTAGAGGCTCTGGTACACCCAAACTCCCTCTCTCTATCTGTCTTTCTCTCAAATAGATAAATAAATATTTTTAAAATAACAGGGAAATGGGCTGGAGAGATGGCTTAGCGGTTAAGGCATTTGCCTGCAAAGCCAAAGGATCCCGGTTCAATTCTTCAGGCCCCACGTAAGCCAGATACACAAGGGGTTGCATATGTCTGGAGTTCATTTGCAGTGGCTGGAGACCCTGGTGCACCCATTCTCTCTTTCACTCTCTCTAGCTCTGCCTCTTTCTCTCTCTCAAATAAATAAATTATATATATATATATATATATTTTTTTATATTTTATTTTATATTTATATATTTTTATTATATATATATATTTTATTTTATATATTTATATATATTATATATTTATATTTATATATTTTATATTTTATATTATATATATTTTATTATATATATATATATTTTTTTTTTTTTTTTGGAGAAAATGGCTTAGCAGTTAAGGTGTTTGCCTGCAAAGCCAAAGGATCCCAGCTCGATTCCCCAGGACCCATGTAAGCCAGATGCACAAGGAAGCACATGCATCCTGGAGTTCGTTTGCAGTGGCTGGAGGCCCTGGTGTGCCCATGCTTTCTCTCTCTCTACCTCTCTGTCTCTATTTCTTCTCTCTCAAATAAAGAAATAAAAATATATATATATATATATATATATTTTTTTTAAATACAGGGAAAGGCCGGGCGTGGTGGTGCACGCCTTTAATCCCAGCACTCGGGAGGCAGAGGTAGGAGGATCGCTGAGAGTTCGAGGCCACCCTGAGACTACATAGTGAATTCCAGGTCAGCCTGAGCTAGAGTGAGACCCTACCTCGCAAAACCAAAAAAAAAAAAAAAAAAACAGGGAAATTAGGCAATGGGTTTATGAATCTGAGTGTTTCATAACACTATTAATGAAAACAATATATTTTATTGTTTGTTGATTTATTTATTTCAACTCCTGTTGGGGGGGGTGGTGTGCCAGGGTCTCTTGTGCTGCAAACAGCTGCCTGCACTGGGTAATTGAACCCAGACTAGCAGACTTATTAAAAAAGCACTTTTTACTTTTTTTTTTTTTTTTGGCTTTTCAAGGTAGGGTCTCTCTCTAGCCCAGACTAACCTGGAATTCCCTATGCAGACCCAGGGTAGCCTTGAACTCACGGCGATCCTCCTACCTCTGCCTCCCCAGTGCTTGGATTAAAGGCAAGCACCACCGTACCATCAGCTCCATTATTTTAAATATTTTTAAAGATTTTATTTATTAGAGACAGAGACAGAGAGGGAGAGAGGGAGGGAGACAGAGAGTGAGAATGGGCATGCCAGGGCCTCTAGCCACTAACTCCAGATGCATGCACCACCATGTGTATCTAGCTTATGTGGGACCTGGAGAATCGAACCTGGTTCCTTAGGCTTCACAGGCATGTGCCTTAACCACTAAGCCATCTCTCCATCTCTATTTTTTTAAATATTTTATTTATTTAGTTAGTTGCAAGCAGAAAGAGAGAATGAGAATGGGCACACCAGGGCTTCCTGCCACTACAAGCTCCAGACACATGTGCCACTTTGTGCACCTGGCTTTATGTGAACACTGGAGAATCAAACCTGGGACTACAAGCTTTGGTAGCAAGAGCCTTTACCTGCTGAGCCATCTCCCTAGCCCTGTTTCTATATTGTTATTTATTTATTTATTTTTGGTTTTTTGAGGTAGGGTCGCACTTTAGCCCAGGATGACCTGGAATTCACTATGTTAGACTCAGGGCAGTCTTGAACTTACAGCAATCCACCTACCTCTGTCTCCAAAATGCTGGGATTAAAGGCGTGTGCCATCACACCTGGCTCTTCCCCACTTTGCTAATCTACCTACCTGATGATTCCACCAATGTATATGAAAAGTGTCTTGATCCATGACCTTCTTTTGTTCTTTTTTTTAAATATTTTATTTATTTATTTGAGAGAGAGAGAGGAAGAGGCATAGAGAAAGAGAGAATGGACACACCAGGGCCTCCAGCCACTGCAAATGAACTCCAGATGTGTGTCTGGCTTATGTGGGTCCCAGGAAAGCGAACCAGGGTCCTTAGGCTTCACAAGCAAACGCCTTAACGCCTAAGCCATTTCCCCAGCCCCGCTTTTTTTGTTCTATAGCTATAAAAACTTCATGAAGCCAAGTGTGGTGGCACACACCTTTAATCCCAGCACTTGGGAGGCAGAGGTAGGAGGGTCGCCATGAGCTCAAGGCCACCCTGAGAGTACATGTTGAATTCCAGGTCAGCCTGAGTAGAGCAAGACCCTACCTCAGGAAAAGAAGAAGAGGAGGAGGAGGAGAAGGGGGAGGATGAGGAGGGGGAAGAAGAGGAAGAAGAAGAAAAGGAGAAAGAAAAAAACTTTATGAAATTGTTAACATGTTGGAACATGGAATTTGGGGTAACCTAAATCTGTGTAAATGGGCTCCAGAATAAACTCGCTTCTTCTGGTTGAGGTGAGAGCTGTGTATTTTGCATCAACCTTAGCCTCAAAGTTTTCTTGACTCCCAAGTGTTGGGATCACAGGTGTGCACCATCACACCCAGTTTATCACATTCTTGTTTTATCTTCCTGGTTATTCTAGATTCTCACTTGCAGGTAAATCTCCAGATTAAGTTCTCACACATCTGTTTGCTCTGTCTTCTGGAACTTGTGGTTTGTCATCATTAAAATGCCTTCAACCTTTTCCTCTTCTCTAAGAAGCCCTTTTTATGCCACTTAAAAGAGACGGAATGGAGGGTGGGGCTGGAGAGATGGCTTAGTGGTTAAGACATTTGCCTGCAAAGCCAAAGGACCTTGGTTCAGTTCCCCAGAACCCACATAAGCCAGATGCCCAAGGTGATGCATGCATTTGGAGTTCATTTGCAGTGGCTGGAGGCCCTGGCGTGCCCATTTTCTCTTTCTCTCTCTCTCTTCCTCTTTCTCTCTCTCTCTTCCTCTTTCTCTCTCTCCAAACTCATGTTTTGGAAACTTACTCCTCAAATCTGCATGTGGAGTGGAGCCTTTGGGAGGTAATTAGGGTAGGAAGTGATCATGAGGATGGGGCTCCCATGATGACATTGGTGGCTTTATAAGAACAAGAAGCAGGCTGGAGAGATGGGTTAAGGTGCTTGCCTGCAAAGCCAAAGGACCACAGTTCAATTCCCCAAGACCCACGTAAACCAGATGCACAAGGAGGCACATACATCTGGAGTTTGTTTGCAGTGGCTGGAGGCCCTGGTGTGCCCATTCTCTCCCCGCCCCATCCCCAACTCTTTCTCTCTCTGTTTGTTGCTAATAAACAAACAAACAAAAACAAAACAAAACAAAAAAAAGAACAAGAAGAGAGGGCTGGAGAGACGGCTCAGCTGTTAAAGGCACTTGCTTGCAAAGCCTGCCTGTATTCAATTCCCCATTACCCACATAATGCCACATGCACAAAGTGGCATATGCGTTTGGAGTTCTGTTTGCCAGGGACCTGGCATGCCCGTATTAATTCTCTCTGTATGTCTGCCTTTTTCTCTTTGTCTGTCTCTAAAATACATAGGTAAAAATACTTTTAAAACATTAAAAAAAAAAAAAAGCCAGGGGGCCAGGCGTGGTGGCGCATGCCTTTAATCCCAGGACTCAGGAGGCAGAGGTAGGAGGATCGCTAGGAGTTCAGGGCCACTCTGATACTACATAGTGAATTCCAGGTCAGCCTGGCCTAGAGTGAGACCCTACCTCAAAAACAAACAAAAAAAAAGGAAAAAGAGGACTGGGACAAGGCTCAGTGATAGAGAATTGGCCTAGCCTGTGTGAGGCCCTGGGTTTGATTCCCAGAACTGCAAACAAAGAAAAAGAAAAGTCAGTAGTTTGGTGTAGTGGTACATGCCTTTAATCCCAGCACTCAGAAGGCAGAGGTAGGATCGCTATGAGTTCAAGGTCACCCTGAGACTACATAGTGAATTCCAGGTCAGCCTGAGTCAGAGTGAGACCCTACCTTGAAAAACCAAAAAACAAAAAAAAGGCAGATGGGGTGAGAGGAGGAGAACAGGCACTCCAGGGTCTCTAGCCACTGCAAAGGAACTGCAGATACATGTGCCACCTTGTGTATTTGGCTTATGTGTGTCCTGGGGAATCGAACCTGGGTCTTTAGGCTTCATAGGCAAGCGCCTTAACCACTAAGCCATTTCTCCGGCCCGATTTGAATGTTTCTAGAGTGTTTTAGTGTTTATCAAATACCGTCGTGGAGAATTGGGTCATTTCATCTGTCTCAGTAGATGAGTGCAGGCACACAGGAAGATCTGGGCTGGGGGGTGGGGCAGGGACACAAATAAAGGGATATCCAGGGCTGGAGGGATGGTTTAGCAGTTAAGGCGTTTTCCTGCAAAGTTAAAGGACCCAGGTTCGATTTCCCCAGGACCCACGTTAGCCAGATGCACAAGGTGGCGCATGTGTCTGGAGTTCGTTTGCAGTGGCTGGAGGCCCTGGCGTGCCCATTCTCTCTCTCTCTCTCTCCCTCTTTTTCTGTTAAATAAATAAATAAATAAATAAATAAATAAATAAATAAATAAATAAATAAATGGGATATCCACTTGATTCCACGGCCCCTTCCCACCCTTGTCAATTCTGAGATTGTGACACCTCCTGGCCGGGGGTTACAGGCAGGAGACTCCGTGTGTTCCTTTCGTCCTCCCACCTTCAGGGGGAGTCAAGGCTGTGCGGCGGCGAGCCGTGATCAGGGACGGCTAGGCTGCCCTCTCTATGGTCTCGCTCCCCAGGCCCCTCCTCGCCGGCCCCCGGCGTGCCTCTATGGTTCTTCCTGTCATTAGTCGGGAGGGGGCGCTGTGCGCAGGCGCACGGTGACGCCGCGGCGAAGCCGGAAGGAGAGCCGAAACGGCCTCAGTCGCGGGGGCCGCTGCGACGGCGCTTTGGCAGTTGCTGCAGGTGACTGAGCCTGCCGCCTCGTCGAGCCCGCCCGCCCGCCCGCTCGCTCGCTCGCTCTCGAGTCCGGCTGGTGGCGTGGCCGGTGAGTGACGGGATGGCGGGCGGGCGCGCGCGTGCGTGCGTGCGTGGTGGGTGTCCGGAGGAGGCCGCGTGAGGACAGTGGCCTCCCGCCGCCGGGACGCCGTCCTTCTCCGCGGTGGGAGCCGGGGCCCGGGGTGCCGCCGGGGTCGCGGGGCTGACGGGGGTAGCTGGCACGGCGCGTGGCGTGGGCAGCCGGGGCCCCCCAGCGCGATGCCGGTCACTTGAGGAAGTTTGGCCGTCCGTCCGTCCGTCCCCGCGTCCCCGAGTCCCCGCGTCCCCGCGGCCTCGTCTCTCGCCGGCGGCGTCCGCACGGCTCGGCGCCGCGGCCTGCAGCCAGCGGCTGGAAGGAGGCGTGGGGCGCCGTTGACTTTGAACTCCTGCCCCGGCTCTCCGAGCAGGGGGTCGGTGGTGGCGCAAGTTGACGCCTGTCATCGACCCCCGCCATCCGGCGACGCTTCGGAGCGCGACCTGCCAGCGCGGGGGTCCCTGGGAGTCCCCCGTGGCTGCACCCCGCCGCCGTGCCACACTCCCTCCCGGTCTACGGGGCATCAGGGCCGAGGTTCCAGCGTCGTGATACTTGTCCTCCATTGTGCTAAGGGTCTCCATAGTGCAAGTTTAACCCTGCTGGGTTTTGTTGCGGTGTTTGTGTAAAAAAAAAAAAAAAAAATCTGTATTTTTGTTTATCAGAAAGAGAGACAGAATGAGAATAGGCGCGCCAGGGCCTGGAGCCACCGCCAACGAACTCCACCATCATGTGCATCTGGCTTACGTGGGTTCTGCGGAGTCGAACCTGGGTCCCTAGGTTTCAGCAGGCAAGCGCCTCAACCACTAAGTCGTCTCTCCAGCCCTCTTATTTCTTCTTAAAGTTTTTGTTTATTTATTTGAGAAGGGAAGAGAGAATAAGCATGGATGCAGACAGGCCTGTTGGCACTGCAAAGGAACTCTAGATTCATGCTCTACCTTGTGCCTCTGACTCTGCGTGGGTACTGGGGAGTCGATCCTGGGCCAGCGAGGTCTTGCAAGCAAGTAAGCGCCTTCAACAGCTGGGCCATCTCCTTTAATGGTTTTATTTATTTATTTGCAAGCAGACAGAATGGGCGCACCAGGGTCTCCTGTTACTGCAGACAAACTCCAGATGCATGTGCCACTTTGTGCATCTAGCTTACGTAGGTACTGGGGACTCGAACCAGGAATGTTAGACTTTGCAAGCAACAACCCTTAAACCTGAAGCCATCTTCACATTCCTATTGATATTTCTTTTTTTTTTAAATATATTTTATTTACTTATTTATATGAGAGAGAGAGGCAGAGAGAGGGGGAGAGAGAGAGAGAGGGAAGAAGAGAATGGGCACACCAGGGCCTCCAGCCACTGCAAACGAACTCCAGATGCATGTGCCCCCTTGTGCATCTGGCTTATGTGGGTCCTGGAGAATTGAACCGGGATCCTTTGGCTTTGCAGGCAAATGTTTTAACCACTAAGCCATCTCTCCAGCCCCTATTGATATTTCTTGCCTTATAGTGGTTAGGATAAAACTCAGACTCTTGGGCCACTATGTAAACGCTACTACTGAGTGTCCTGCTCTGTGTTTGTTTGTTTCCAGGTAGGGTCTCACTCTAGTCCAGGCTGACCTGGAACTCCCAGTGAGTTCTGACCTCAACCTCTGCCTTCAGGCTCCCTGCTCAGTAATTTTTTTTTTTTTTTTTTTTTTTTTTTTTGGTTTTTGGGCTAGGGTCTTAATCTAGCCCAGGCTGACCTGGAATTCACTATGTTGTCTCAGAGTGTCCTCAAACTCAGAGTGATCCTCCTACCTCAGCCTCCCCAGTGCTGGGATTAAAGGTTTATGCCACCATGCCCAGCATCCTGCTCAGTATTTTTGATCAGGCAAGGACAAGGTCTCTGACTTCCTGCTGGGAGGAAGGGTGAAGAAGGCTTTTATGACCCACCTCAATTTAGCTAGTTTCACCAAATATCTCACCCAGGTTTGCATTATTTTTTGTATTCAGATTTACTTTTGCTCTGGTGTAGAATGGGGTCGAATTTTAGGAAATGGTGAGAGATCCTGGCCTTAGATCTTGGACACCTGTCAACCTCATTAAGATGCTTTTGGGAGGGGCCTGGTGGCAGAAGCCTTTAACCCTATAGCTTGGGAGGCAGAGGTAGGAGGATCACTGAATTCCAGGTCAGCCTGGGCTAAAGTGAGACCCTATCTTGAAAATCAAAAACAAAACACTTTTGGGGCCTGAGGCCTGGTGGCTCCAGATTGGAGGATTACTGTGAGTTAGAAGCCAGCCTAAGACTACAGAGTGAATTTCAGGTTAGCCTTAGGCTAGAGAGAGAGACCCCATCTTGAAAAAAAAAAAAAAAAGCAAAACACAGAAAGCTTTAGGGGCTGGGGAGATGGAGCAGTGAGCAAGTATGAGGGTCTGATTCCCTTGAGTTCTATCCCCAGTGCCCCATAAAACCATGGGCATGGCCATACACCCCACTTAATCCCAGTACTGTGGGAAGCCAAGACAGAGACTATCCTGCTCCCTGACCAGCCTGGCTGACTGAGCATGGCAGTTCTGGGTTTGCACACACTACACAGGCTATCTCCTCCCTCCCGCAGGCTGGAGAGATGGCTCAGTAGTTAAATGCACTTGTTTGCAAAGCCTTTCAATGCAGATTCAGTTCCTCAGTACTCACATAAAACCAGATGCACAAAGTGGCACATGTGTCAAGAGTTTCCTTTGCAGTGGCAAGAGGCCCTGGTGCACTCATACTCATTCTCTCCCAAATAAATGTGGTTTTTTTTTGGTTTTTTTTTAACTCTCCTTGAAGACCTTGTGGAGAAATCTAATAAAGTTGAGATAAGTCTTAAGCAGACTAAAAGTTTTTGAGTCTACAGGTAGTTGAGAGCTTATGTTTACCAAACTACATTGTTAACTGCTGCTCTGTATGTTTATCATAGTTTAAACTTGGCCATATTCTAGATCTTTCCAGACATTATAATGAATTCTCACACCTGATAGTAACATTACTTTATAAAACTTGATGCAGTGTGCTAGACCCTAGTCCAAGCAGTTTTCATATTAACTTCTAGTCTTTTTTAAAAGATTTTATTTTTATTTTATTTATTTATTAGAGACAGAGAGAGGGAGAGGGAGAATGAGCGTGTCAGGGCCTCTGTCCACTGCAAATGAACTCCAGACGCATGCGCCCCCTTGTGCATCTGGCTTATGTGGGACCTGGAGAATCAAACTGGGGTCATTAGGCTTCGCAGGCAAATGCCTTAACCACTAAGCCATCCCTCCAGCCCTTAAATTCTACTCTTATCAGTGATGTAGATTCTATATTAGCTTTTAAAACAGTTTTGGTTTTTCAAGGTAGGGTCAGTCTCTGACCCAGGCTGACCTGGAATTCACAATGTAGTCTCAGGGTGGCCTTGAACTCACAGCGATCCTCCTACCTCTGCCTCCTGAATGCTGGGATTGAAGGTGTGTGCCATGCCTGGCTTGTAGTAAATATTTGAAGGGAGGGTTGTTGTGTAAATGAACATAGTGAAGGAGCACTTAAGAGAAAGGTTTTTTTCTCTCAGGAAATGAGCAAACTAAGGAATGTAGAGGGTAATTTGGCCAAAGAGGGGTAATGAAGAATAGCAGCCCAGCCTGAGAAGAAAGAGTCTGAAGTGGAAGGAAGGAGCTTGGCATAGTCAAAAACCAAGTCATTGGCACTGAGAATCAGGAGTAGGGGAATCAGTGTCATTTCCTGTGTCTGCAAGGATGATATTTACTATATGGACTTTTTGTATGCCAGGTCCTCTTTACAGTGGTGAAATCTGTGATTTAAACAACCCTCAATGCCATATGAAGGTAGGCCAAGTAGAGGCAAGACTCTTAGGAACTCATCAGAGGTGAACCAGTAGTAATAAAAACATCATTAAGGGCTGGGGTTTTAGCTCAGTGATGAGACACTTGCTCAGCATGTGCCAGGCCCTGGGTTTCATCCTTAGCACCATGCCAAAGCAAAGAAAAAAATCTTTAAAAAATACTGATAATGGGGGGTTGGGGCTCATGGGTTAAAGGTGCTTGCTTGCAAAGTGTGCTAGCCAGGGTTCAATTCCCTAGCCACTTACATAAAACTGGATGTGCAAGTATCTGCTGATTGTTTTCAGCAACAGATCTTCAGTGTGCACACATACATGCAACAGATATTTTTAGAAACATTGGTGGGCTATCGAGATGGGTCAGCGTTAAGTGCTTGCCTGCAGAGCCTAATGATGCAGGTTTGATTCCCCCCCCCATGAAAGCCAGATGCACAAAGTGGTGCATGCATCTATGTTAGTTTGCAGTGGCTGGAGGCCCCAGCACACCTGTTTTTGTCAGTCCTTTTCTCTCTTGTTTTCTTTCTTTCTCTGCTTACAAATAAAAATATTTAAGAAAAACACATTCATGACATAAATGGAGATGTGCTTATTTACTTGTCTCAGTAGGGTCTCATTATGTAGTCTCAGGGTGGCCTCAAGCTCATAGAGATCCTCCTACCTCTGCCTCCTGAGTACTCGGATTAAGGTATATACTGCCAACCTGGCAGTATTAGTATTTTTACATTTTTTAAATTTTGGATTTTAAAGGTAGTGTCATATTCTATCCCACGCTGACCTAGAATTCACTATGTAGTCTCAGGGGTGGCCTTGAACTCAACATCCTCCTACCTCTGCCTCCTGAGTACTGGGATTAAAGGCATTTTTTTATTTGGGATTTTTTGCAGGCAAATGTTTTAACCACTAAGCCATCTCTCAGCCCCTATTGATATTTCTTGCCTTATAGTGGTTAGGATAAAACTCAGACTCTTGGGCCACTATGTAAACGCTACTACTGAGTGTCCTGCTCTGTGTTTGTTTGTTTCCAGGTAGGGTCTCACTCTAGTCCAGGCTGACCTGGAACTCCCAGTGAGTTCTGACCTCAACCTCTGCCTTCAGGCTCCCTGCTCAGTAATTTTTTTTTTTTTTTGGTTTTTGGGCTAGGGTCTTAATCTAGCCCAGGCTGACCTGGAATTCACTATGTTGTCTCAGAGTGTCCTCAAACTCAGAGTGATCCTCCTACCTCAGCCTCCCCAGTGCTGGGATTAAAGGTTTATGCCACCATGCCCAGCATCCTGCTCAGTATTTTGATCAGGGCAAGGACAAGGTCTCTCTGACTCCCTGCTGGGAGGAAGGGTGAAGAAGGCTTTTATGACCCACCTCAATTTAGCTAGTTTCACCAAATATCTCACCCAGGTTTGCATTCGTTTTGTATTCAGATTTACTTTGCCTCTGGTGTAGAATGGGGTCGTGAATTTTAGGAAATGGTGAGAGATCCTGGCCTTAGATCTTGGACACCTGTCAACCTCATTAAGATGCTTTTGGGGGAGGGGCCTGGTGGCAGAAGCCTTTAACCCTATAGCTTGGGAGGCAGAGGTAGGAGGATCACTGAATTCCAGGTCAGCCTGGGCTAAAGTGAGACCCTATCTTGAAAAATCAAAAAACAAAACACTTTTGGGGCCTGAGGCCTGGTGGCTCCAGATTGGAGGATTACTGTGAGTTAGAAGCCAGCCTAAGACTACAGAGTGAATTTCAGGTTAGCCTAGGCTAGAGAGAGAGAGACCCCATCTTGAAAAAAAAAAAAATAAAGCAAAACACACAGAAAGCTTTAGGGGCTGGGGAGATGGAGCAGTGAGCAAGTATGAGGGTCTGATTCCCTTGAGTTCTATCCCCAGTGCCCCATAAAACCATGGGCATGGCCATACACCCCACTAATCCCAGTACTGTGGGAAGCCAAGACAGAGACTATCCTGCTCCCTGACCAGCCGTTCTGACTGAGCATGGCAGTTCTGGGTTTGCACACACTACACAGGCTATCTCCCTCCCCCTCCGCAGGCTGGAGAGATGGCTCAGTAGTTAAATGCACTTGTTTGCAAAGCCTTTCAATGCAGATTCAGTTCCTCAGTACTCACATAAAACCAGATGCACAAAGTGGCACATGTGTCAAGAGTTTCTTTGCAGTGGCAAGAGGCCCTGGTGCACTCATACTCATTCTCTCCCAAATAAATGTGGTTTTTTTTTGGTTTTTTTTTAACTCTCCTTGAAGACCTTGTGGAGAAATCTAATAAAGTTGAGATAAGTCTTAAGCAGACTAAAAGTTTTTGAGTCTACAGGTAGTTGAGAGCTTATGTTTACCAAACTACATTGTTAACTGCTGCTTCCTATGTTTATCATAGTTTAAACTTGGCCATATTCTAGATCTTTCCAGACATTATAATGAATTCTCACACCTGATAGTAACATTACTTTATAAAACTTGATGCAGTGTGCTAGACCCTAGTCCAAGCAGTTTTCATATTAACTTCTAGTCTTTTTTAAAAGATTTTATTTTTATTTTATTTATTTATTAGAGACAGAGAGAGGGAGAGGGAGAATGAGCGTGTCAGGGCCTCTGTCCACTGCAAATGAACTCCAGACGCATGCGCCCCCTTGTGCATCTGGCTTATGTGGGACCTGGAGAATCAAACTGGGGTCATTAGGCTTCGCAGGCAAATGCCTTAACCACTAAGCCATCCCTCCAGCCCTTAAATTCTACTCTTATCAGTGATGTAGATTCTATATTAGCTTTTAAAACAGTTTTGGTTTTTCAAGGTAGGGTCAGTCTCTGACCCAGGCTGACCTGGAATTCACAATGTAGTCTCAGGGTGGCCTTGAACTCACAGCGATCCTCCTACCTCTGCCTCCTGAATGCTGGGATTGAAGGTGTGTGCCATGCCTGGCTTGTAGTAAATATTTGAAGGGAGGGTTGTTGTGTAAATGAACATAGTGAAGGAGCACTTAAGAGAAAGGTTTTTCTCTCAGGAAATGAGCAACTAAGGAATGTAGAGGGGTAATTTGGCCAAAGAGGGGTAATGAAGAATAGCAGCCCAGCCTGAGAAGAAAGAGTCTGAAGTGGAAGGAAGGAGCTTGGCATAGTCAAGGAACCAAGTCATTGGCACTGGAGAATCAGGAGTAGGGGGAATCAGGTGTCATTTCCTGTGTCTGCAAGGATGATATTTACTATATGGACTTTTGTATGCCATAGTCCTCTTACAGTGGTGAAATCTGTGATTTAAACAACCCTCAATGCCATATGAAGGTAGGCCAAGTAGAGGCAAGACTCTTAGGAACTCATCAGAGGTGAACCAGTAGTAATAAAAACATCATTAAGGGCTGGGGTTTTAGCTCAGTGATGAGACACTTGCTCAGCATGTGCCAGGCCCTGGGTTTCATCCTTAGCACCATGCCAAAGCAAAGAAAAAAATCTTTAAAAAATACTGATAATGGGGGGTTGGGGCTCATGGGTTAAAGGTGCTTGCTTGCACAGTGTGCTAGCCAGGGTTCAATTCCCTAGCCACTTACATAAAACTGGATGTGCAAGTATCTGCTGATTGTTTTCAGCAACAGATCTTCAGTGTGCACACATACATGCAACAGATATTTTTTAGAAACATTGGTGGGCTATCGAGATGGGTCAGCGGTTAAGTGCTTGCCTGCAGAGCCTAATGATGCAGGTTTGATTCCCCGGTACCCATGAAAAGCCAGATGCACAAAGTGGTGCATGCATCTATGTTAGTTTGCAGTGGCTGGAGGCCCTAGCACACCCGTTTTTGTCAGTCTCTTTTCTCTCTCTTGTTTTCTTTCTTTCTCTGCTTACAAATAAAAATATTTAAGAAAAAACACATTCATGACATAAATGGAGATGTGCTTATTTACTTGTCTCAGTAGGGTCTCATTATGTAGTCTCAGGGTGGCCTCAAGCTCATAGAGATCCTCCTACCTCTGCCTCCTGAGTACTCGGATTAAAGGTATATACTGCCAACCTGGCAGTATTAGTATTTTTACATTTTTTAAATTTTGGATTTTAAAGGTAGTGTCATATTCTATCCCACGCTGACCTAGAATTCACTATGTAGTCTCAGGGTGGCCTTGAACTCAAGGCGATCCTCCTACCTCTGCCTCCTGAGTACTGGGATTAAAGGCATGTGCTACCATGGCCGGCGAGAAAGACTTTTTAAAAAATTTTATTTATTTATTTGAGGCAGAGAGAAAGAGAGAATGGGCACACCAGAGCCTCCAACCACTGTGAACGAACTCCAGATGCATCTGCCACCTTGTGCATCTGGCTTACTTGAGGACTGGGGAATTGAACCTGGGTCCTTAGGCTTCACAGGCAAGTGCCTTAACTGCTAAACCATGTCTCCAGCCCATGTATATATTTTTTTCTTTTTTTTTCTTTTTGAGGTAGGATTTCACTCTAGCCCTCGCTGACGTGGAATTCACTGTGTAGTCTCAAGCTGGTCTGGAACTCACGATGATCCTTCTACCTCTGCCTTCCAAATGCTGGGATGAAAGGCGAGTGCCACCACTCTAGGCTGAAAGATTTTTTTGTTTGTTTTTTGTTTTTTTGAGGTAGGGTCTCTCTCTAGCCCAGTCGGACCTGGAACTCACTATGTAGTTTCAGGGTGGCCTTAGGCTAATGGCAGTCCTCGTACCTCTGCTTCTAAGTGCTGGGGTTAAAGGTGTAAGCCACCACATAGGGCTTGAAAGATTAAAATAAATTTTTTTTGTTGGGCTGGAGGGATGGCTTAGTGGTTAAGAGCTTGCCTGTGAAGCCTAAGGACCCCAGTTCGAGGCTCGATTCCACAGCACCCACATGGCGCATGTGTCTGGAGTTCATTTACAGTGGCTGGAGGCCCTGGAGGCCCATTCTCTCTCTCTCTGTCGCTCTCAAATAAATGAAATAATGCATGAAACACTGTGCATCTGGCTTACTTGGGTCCTGGGGAATCAAACCGGGATCCTTTGGCTTTGCAGGCAAATGCCTTAAACGCTAAGCCATCTCTCCAGCCGGAAATTTTTTTTTTTTTTTTTTTTTTTTTTTTTTTTTTTTTTTTTTTTGCGAGGTAGGGGTTTCACTCTGGTCCAGGCTGACCTGGAATTAACTATGTAGTCTCAGGGTGGCCTTGAACTCTCGGTGATCCTCCTACCTCTGCCTCCCAGTGCTGGGATTAAAGGCGTGCGCCACCAAGGCTGGCCTTTTTTTTTTTTTTTTTTTTTTTTGAGGCAGGGTCTCACTATAGCTCAGGCTGACCTGAAATTCATTGTATATTCTCAGGATGGCCTTGAACTCATGGCGATCCTCCTACTTCTGCCTCTCGAGTGCTGGGATTAAAGGTGTGCACTGCCACATACGGTAAATTTTTTAAAAAATGTATGTATTTGCCTGTGTGGACATGCCATTGCCCATGAATGCCAGGCACATGCGTCACTTTGTGTCACACATTGACATGGGTCCTGAGGATCTGAACCTGGACCAGCAAGCTTTTCAAATAGGTGGTTTGAGCCGGGTGTGGTGGTGCACACCTTTAATCCCAGCACTCGGGAGGCAGAAGTAGGAGGATCACAGTGAGTTCAAGGCCACCCTGAGACTACAAAATTAGTTCTAGGTCAGCCTGGACCAGAGTGAGACCCTACCTCAAAATACAAAACAAAGCAAAAAAACAACATCAGATAAGTGGTTTGAGTCATTGAGGCATCTCCTCATCCTGTTGAGGGAAATCGTAATGTTTTGTGTTAAAGTCCTTAGCCAACCAACTTGAAGATTGTGAATTTAAATTTAACTCCTTTCCTATTGTAGAAAGATACTGATAAGAGGATTTTAGAGTTCATTTAAACTCTACTTAAGCTCCCAGCTAGTTTGCACTTATATTTGTGATTATGGATGTTATTTTACTTTCATTATTTCATTTGCCTACATAGCAAAATGAACACACTTGCATTTTCTTATTCTGAACTCATCACTGGCTTTGTTTGTACTTAATAGCTTCATTATTCTCTAGTCACCTGATTTCAACATCTAGGTCAGTTTCTACTCCTTTTTTCCTTTTGCCCTGATGGCCAGTTGTATTAAAGGATCCCTGGAGTCTAGTTCTGTATCCAGTGTCTTGTATCTTTCCCCTCCTCTTATAAACTGGCTTTTTATTTTTTGGTTTTTAGAGGTAGGGTCTCACTCTAGCCCAGGCTGACCTGCAATTCACTATGTAGTCTCAGGATGGCTTTGAACTCATGGTGTTCCTCTTACCTCTGCCTCCCAGTGCTTGAGTGCTCGGATTAACGGCATGTGCCACCATGCCCGGCTTTGACTGGCTTTTTTATTTTATTTATTTGGGGCGGGGAATGAGTGAATGAATATAGGTACGTCAGGACCTTCAGCCACTGCAAAGAAACTCCAGACACATGTGCCACTTTGTGCATCTGGCTTTCGTGGGTGTCCTGGGGAATTGAACTTGGGTCCTTTATCTTTCAGGCAAGCCCCTTAACCACTAAGCCATCTCTCCAGCCTTTGACTGGCCTGTGTTTGAACCAGATGTTGCTAATGCCTTCTACATGGAGCAGGGTTGATTGTCTTAATGTATTGTGCCACATGTTCACTGTACCACAACCTACTGGCTAGGTGTTGACTTTTTTGTGTTTTTTTTGTTTGTTTGTTTGTTTTGTTTTGTTTTGTTTGTTTTTTGAGGTAGGATTTCACTCTAGCCCAGGCTAACCTGGAATTCACTGTGTAGTCTCAGGGTGGCTTCCAACTCATGGTGATCCTCCTAATTCTGCTTCCCAAGGTACTGGAATTAAAGGTGTGCACTACCATGCCCGGCTTCAATAAAAGTTTTTAAGTTGGTCATTTGCTGAGAGGGAAGAGTGTGAGAGGTATACTGGTGCAGGGGCTGGTAGAGGAAGGGACTCTGGAATTTATCCTTTTTAAAATGCAGCCAACCATTCATTGTGAAAACATTTTAGCTGGTCATGGTGACTCACATTTATAATCCCAGCACTTGGGAGGCTAAGGTAGGAGGATCACAATAAGTTTAAGGTCAGTCTGGGCTATAGAGTAAGTTCCAGGTCAGCCTGGGCTAGAATGAGACCCTGCCTCAAAACAACAACAAAAGGGGGTGGGGAGAGGAGACAAAAGTGAATAACAAGGCAGGAACATGACCAAATTATGGTATGTTCATCTGTTAAAATTTTTGTTTTGTTTTGTTTTTTGTTTTTCCAGTTAGGATTTCACTCTAACCCAGGCTGACTATGAATTCACTCTGTAGTGTCAGGGTGACCTTGAACTCATGGTGATACTCCTGCCTCTGCCTCCCGAGTGCTGGGATTAAAGGCCTGCACCATCATGCCTGATTTACCGTTTGTTTTTTGAAAGATAAGGTAAAATTTATTTTTAAATTTAATTAGCTAATTTTGAGGTATTCTCAGGATGGCCTGGAACTCACTTATGGTGATCCTCCTACCTCTGCCTCCCAAGTGCTGGGATTAAAGGTGTGAGCCAACACACCTGGCTTGCTCTCTCGTTCTTCTTTTTTTTTTTTCCTTTATTTTTCTTTTATTTTATTATTTATTTTTTTAAACAAATAAAATATTTTTATTTGTTTGTTTTATTTTTATTGACAACTTCTTTAATTGTAGACAATATCCCATGTTATTTCCCTCCCTCCCCCCACTTTCCCCTTTGAAACTTCACTCTCCATCATATCCCCACCCCTGTCAATCAGTCTCTTTTCAGTTTGATGTCATGATCTTTTCTTTCTATTATGATGGTCTTATGTAGGTAGTGTCAGGCACTGTGACGTCATGGATATCCAGGCCATTTTGTGTCTGGAGGAGCACGTTGTAAGGAGTCCTACTCTTCCTTTGGCTCTTTAATTCTTTTCTCCCCCTCTTCCGCAATGGACCCTGAGCCTTGGAAGGTGGGTTTGAGATGTTTCAGTGCTGAGCACTCCCCTGTCCCTTCTTCTGAGCACCATGGTGCCTTCTGAGTCATCCCAAAGTCGACACCGTCTGAAAAGAGAAGCTTCTCTAACCCAAAGTGAGAGTAGCATTAATATATGGGTGTGGACATTAAGAGAAGTGCTTACTGGACAGTTTGGTGTTGCTCTCTCATTCTTAAAGTTCTGCTTCTCTTCTTTTTCAGAGCCTTTGGAGCTGATGGTCATCATGGCTAGGTATTAGCAGTCACATATATGTGCAAATCTGCATTTGAAAATGGAAGAGGGACACAACAATGAAGAGGTCATTCACTTAAACAACTTTCACTGCCACCGAGGACAAGGTGAGCTGCTTGTCTTTCTCCCTCTATCCATTACATTTTTTAAATATTTATTTATTTATTTGACAGAGAAAGAGGGGGGGAGAGAGAGAGAAAATGGGCACGGCAGGGTCTTCAGCCACTGCAAATGAACTCCAGATGCATGCGCCCCTCTTGTGCATCTGTCTAACGTGGGTCCTTTGACTTTACAGGCAAATGCCTTAACTGCTAAGCCATCCCTCCAGCCCCATCCATTACATTTTATTTTTATTTGAGACAGAGAGAATATGGGTGCACCAGAGCATCTAGCCCTTGCAAATGAATTCCAGACTCATGTGCCACTGTGTGCATCTGGCTTATGTGGGACCTGGAGAACCAAACCTGGATCCTTATGCTTTGCAGGCCTTATGCTTTTTTAACTGCTAAGCCATTTCTCCAGCCTTCTTCTTTGTTTTTTTTTTTTTTTTTTGAGGTAGAGTCTCACTCTAGCCCAGGCTGACCTGGAATTCATTCTATATTCTCAGGGTGGCCTCGAACTCACAGCAATCCTCCTACCTCTGCCTCCCAAGGGCTGGGATTAAAGGCGTGCGCCACCACGCCCGGCTTCTTCTTTGTTCTTTTAAGAGAGAGATTTTTAAGTCTAGGCTGTTCTCATACTCACTGTGTAGTTGAAGGTAACTTTAACTTTAACTTCTGATTCGCATACCTCGACTCACAAGTGGTGGGATTGCAGGTGTGTGCTATGTGTCTGGTTTATGAGGTGAGAATTGAACCTAGGGCTTTGTGCATGCTAGGCAAGCATTCTAACTTCCCAAGCCCCTCATTACTTGAGTCCAGGTGTCACTTTGAGAGGTAAGTTAACATGCTGGTAGCCATAAACTTGGCTGAAGCTTAATCCTCTTTGTGTGAAAGTTGAATGAAGGAACTGAATGTGATTGTGCTGGTCTCACAGTGACCATGTTTTCTGCCTCCTGTAGACTGGATAGGTCTCAGAGATGGGCCCATCACCATATCTGACTCCTCTGATGAGGAAGGAATACCGATGCTGGTCACCCCAGCCACTGAGCAACATGAAGATGACCTGGATGATGATGTCATCCTGGCAGAGGTGAGTTTCCAGACTTCCCATGAGTAGATACTATTACAAGTCAATGGTAGGACTTTCTCTGGGCCTTATGGAATAGCTGAGGATATTCTCCCTGTGTGCTACTCTCTCATTCCTAGAGCATCCCTCTGCTTCTACCTTATGTCTCCTTCAATTTAGAAGCCATAGGTGGTCTGGGTCTAGAATTACCTTCTGCACCTTTTCTCCCACTGACTACAAACCCATTAGCCTGAATTGCTTTTTAATTTCTGTACTCTAAATCAAAACAAACCTTGCTATGTTCATAACACATTTCATACAGTATTGCCTCTTAATAAATAGGGTTTTTCCATGTAGTTGAGGCTTTTTGTTTGTTTGTTTGTTTTTGTTCTTGTTTTTTTGAGGTAGGGTCTCACTCTAGCTCAGGCTGACCTGGAATTCACTATGTAGTCTCAGGATGGCCTCGAACTCATGGTGATCCTCCTACCTCTGCCTCCTGAGTATTGGGATAAAGGCATGCGCCACCACGCCTGGCTCTTTTTTTTTTTTTTTTTTTTTTTTTGAGGTAGGGTCTCACTCTAGCCCGGGCTGACCTGGAATTCATTCTATATTCTCAGGGTGGCCACAAACTCAAAGCGATCCTCCTACCACTGCCTCCCGAGTGCTGGGATTAAAAGCGTGCGCCACCATGCCTAGCTTTTTTTGTTGTTTTTTTGAGGTAGGGTCTTGCTCTCTAGCCCAGTCTAACCTGGAATTTACTGTGTAATTTCAGGGTGGCCTCAAACTCATAATGATCCACCTATCCTTGCCTTCCAAGGGCTGGGATTAAAGGCGTGCACCACCACGCCTGGCCTTTTCTGTTTGTTTTTCTTTCTTTTCTTTTTTTTTTTTTTTTTTAGATTTTTAAAAAAAGATATGTTACTTAATTATTTATTTGAGAAAGAGAGAGGAAGAGGCAGAGAGAGCGAATGGGTGTATTAGGGCCTCCAGCCACTACAAACGAACCCCAGATGCATGTACCCCTTGTGCATCTGGCTGACGTGGGTCCAGGGGAATCAAACCCAGGTCCTTGGGCTTCACAGGCAAGCGCCTTAACTGCTAAGCCATTTCCCCAGCCCTTTTCTTTTTCTTTTTAATATTTTATTTATTTGTAAGAAAAGAGAGAATGAGAATGGGTGTGCCAGGACCTCTAGTCACTCCAGATGCCTGCACCACTTTGTGTATCTGGCTTTATGTGGGTACTGGGGACTTGAACAGAGTTTTTAGACTTTGCAGACAAGCTCCTTATTCACTGAACTCTCTCCAGCCTTTGTTTTGTTGTTGTTGTTGTTGTTTGTTTTGTTTTGTTTTGTTTTTTGAGGTAACGTCTTGCTCTGGCCCAGGCTTACCTAGAATTCACTATGTAGTTGAAACTGGCCTGGAACTCAGAGTTATCCTCCTACCTCTGCCTCCCGAGTACTGGGATTTAAAGGTATGTGCCACCATACCTTTCTGAGTCAGGTCTCAAATAGCCCAGGCTGGCCTTGAACTCACTGTGCAGTGGATGGTGCCCTTTGAACTTCTGATCCTTTTGCTTCTACTTCTCAATTGCTGGGAGTATAGGTATGTACCACCACAAGGAACACTTTCTTTGTAAAATAGGTTCCTGTATTGATTTGGAATATAGATTGTTTCATAGGCTAAATATCTATCTCCCCAAACTTTTTATCATTTGTGATGAAAACTTACAAAATTTCTTTCTAGTGTTTTTTCTTTTTTTTTTAAATGAGAACAAGAGAGAGAATTGGTACTCTAGGGCCTCCAGCCATTGTAATTGAACTCTAGACGTGTGTGCCACCTTGTGTGCCTGTGCGACCGTGCACATGCGTCACCTCGTGTGTCTAGCTTCTGTGGATCTGGAGAGTCGAATATGGGTCCTTAGGCTTTGCAGGCAAGCACCATATATCGAGCCCCTTTCTAGCTTTTTGAAATGTGCGATCCGTCATTGTTTCCTGTAGTCACCAGACTGCAAGAGTAGATTAGCAACTTACTCCTAACTGCTCACTTAATTTTCTTTTCTAGCTTATTTGTCTAGATTCCTTTCATGTTTCTTTAGCATTTCTTTTTCCTCTGCAGTGTTAGCATTCTTTTTTTTTTTTTTTTTTTTTTTGGTTTTGTGAGGTAGGGTCTCACTCTGGTCCAGGCTGACCTGGAATTAACTATGTAGTCTCAGGGTGGCCTCGAACTCTCGGTGATCCTCCTACCTCTGCCTCCCGAGTGCTGGGATTAAAGCCGTGCGCCACCACGCCCGGCTAGTGTTAGCATTCTTTATTTCCTTTCCCATGCAGTTAAGTTTTAGTGGTTTCAGATTTATAATTCCAACTTCAGAATATGAGTGGTGACTTTGATTCTTACAGATACTGTAGTGTTACCAAATTTCAACATTAAATGTGAAGAATAAATTTTGCTAAGGTGGAAGATTTTTTGGTTTTGTTTCTTTTCTATCTTATAACTGTGTAATACCTAAAGAGACATAGACATAGGAAAGTGAATTATTATTAAAATTTGATTTTTTTCTTAGACACATAGACCTCAGACATCCCGACCCAATCTCATCAAACCAGCTGCCCAGTGGCAGGATCTGAAAAGATTGCGAGAAGAAAGGCCTAAAAAGTCTAGAGCAGACTATGAAGCAGATATACGCAGATATTTTTCTTTGTGTAACAACTCGTTGTTTGGTTCTGGGGCACAGGATGATTCTGAGGATGAGTACGGTGAATTTCTGGATCTTGAACCTCCTGGACTCTCTGAATTTGCTAAGCCAAGCAGCCAAACAGACAGAGAGCCCAAACCTGGGCCAAGTCATAACCAGATAGCAGATGACATTGTCAATTCCAGATCTGAGCAGAAAGTTATTATATTGGGAGAAAATGGCCTTCTTTTCCCAGAAAGTGATCCTTTGGAAACTCAGAACCAATTATCTGAAGACTCAGAGGCAGAGGTCTTGTCAAATATTCGAGAACCAGTTGCATCAGTAGACCAGGTAATTGAAGAAGAATACTGGCTTGATCATCCATACTTCCGGGCTCTCAACCAACAACCCCAAGAGAGAACAAACCAGGTTGTCCCTCAAGAGCGGCATTCTGAATCAGAAATGGGCCCCTTTTTCTTTCGGCATGAATTTCCAGAGCCAGCTTTTCCAAGGCCAGAACCCCAGCAGGAGGGGATTCCAGGCCCTGCTTCTCCTCAGCCAGCTCATCCTCTAGGAGAGCTTGAAGACCAGCAGTTAGCAATCAATGATGAAGAGCCAGGGCCAGCCTTCCCACCCCCAGGATCTCAGGAGGACAATTTGGAAAACCTTTGGGGGCAAGAAAGTGCTGAGGTAGATCAAGAACTCATTGCACTGTTAGTCAAAGAAACTGTAAGTTTTATATTTTTATGATTATTTAAATAATTGTAGATGCACTGAGTCCTCTTTCATTGCAATAAAACAATATTGTGTATAGACTTCATATTCCTAAGTATATATCTAGATGTAGAGAACAAATGAAAAGAAACCAATTTATGCTTGCAGGAAACCCTGTGGGTGTTCCTGTACTACTTGGTGTTGACATTGCTGCAGACCTCTCAGTTTTGTCAAAGGCCTTGAGTTGACACCAAAGTGGGTTTACTGTGTTTCTTAGATCTGGGCCATCTAGCATGGCATCCTCTAGCCCCTGTTGCTTTTACATTTAATTTATTTTATTTTGTGGGGCAGTTACAAATTTCTTTTTATTATAATTATTAGTGTGTCCATATTGGTCTTCTATTAATTGCAAATTTCTTCTTTTATTTACTTTTTTTAACATTATGATGTCAGGTGGTGTTTTTTTGGAGTTTTTAAAATTATATATTGTATTTATTTGAGAGAGAGAAAGAGGAAGAGAGACAGAGGGAGGGAGAGAATGGGCACACCAGGGCCTCCAGCCACTGCAAACAAACTCGACTCATGTGCCCCCTTGTGCATCTGGCTTACGTGGGGCCTGGAGAATCGAACCAGGATCCTTTGGCTTTGTAGGCAAACACCTTATTAACCGCTAAGCCATCTCTCCAGCCCCTTATTTACTTTTTTTTTTTTTTTTTTTCGAGGTAGAGTCTTGTTTTAGCCCAGGCTGACCTGGAATACTATGTAGTCTCTGGGTGGTCTCGAACTCGGGCAGTCCTCCTGCCTCTGCCTCCCTCCCGAGTGCTGGGATTAAAGGTGTGTGCCACCATGCCTGGCTTATTTACTTGTTTTTATTGATAACTTCCAAAATTGTAGACAATAAGCCATGGTAATACCCGCCCCACTTTCCCTTTTGTAATTCCTCTCTCCATTCTACTCCTGCCTCTTCTCAACTAGTCTCTCTTTTCAGTTTGATGTCATGATCTTTTCCTCCTATTATGATGGTCTTGTGTAGGTAGTGTCAGTCACTGTGAGGTCATGGATATCCAGGCCATTTTGTGTCTGGAGGAGCACGTTGTAAGGTCTTCTGCAATGGACCCTGAGCCTTGGAAGGAATGTTAGAGATATTTCAGTACTGAGCACTCCTTTGTCACATCTTCTTAGCACTATTGTGCCTTCTGAGTTATCCCAAGGTCATTGCCATCTGAAAAGAGAAGCTTCTCTAACCAAAAGTGAGGTTAGTGTTAATATATGGGTATGGACATTAAGAGAAGTGCTTACAGGGCAGTTTGGTGAGCACTTCTCCCTTTTCTTTGGCTCTTATATTCTTTTCGCCTCCTCTTCCGCAATGGACCCTGAGCCTTGGAGGGTGTGATAGAGATGTTTCAGTGCTGAACACTCTTCTGTCACTTCTCAGCACCATGGTGCCTTCAGTCATCCCAAGGTCATTGCCATCTGAAAATAGAAGCTTCTCTATGATCCTACTTCAGAAAACAAACAAAAAAAAATGTATGAACATTATGAGAAGTGCTTACCAGGCTTTTTGGTGAGCATAGTATATGCATATTTTTTCTTTTTCCTTTTTTTGTTGTTGTTGTTTTATTGAGATAGGGTCTCACTCTAGGTGGAATTAACTATGAAGTCTCAGAGTGGCCTTGAAGTCATGGCAATCCTCCTACCTCTGCCTTCCAAGTGCTGGGATTAAAGGGCTGGCTAGTATATACATTTTAATTAATTTTTTAAAAATTTTATTTATATATTAGAGAGAGAAAGAGAGGCAGATAGAGAATGTGCATGCCAGGTCCTCTAGTCATTGCAAATGAATTCCAGATACATACTCTACCTTGTGCATCTGGCTTACATGGGTTCGGGGGAATCAAACCTGGGTCCTTAGGCTTCACAGGCAAGTGTCTTAACCACTAAGCCATCTCTCCAGCTCACATTTATTTTTTATATTTATATTTACTTATTTGTGAGAGAATGTGAATTAGGGACTCTTGCATGCAAACTCCAGACTCATGTACCCCTTTGTGCTTCTGCCTTTATGTGGGTTCTGGGGAATCAAACCCATAAAGACGGGTTTGCAAGCAAGTACCTTTAGCCACCGATACATCCTTATAGCCCTAATGTTTATATTTAAATGTCTGACAAAAATAATTTTATATATATATATATATATATATATATATTTTTTGAGATAGGATCTTTCTCTAGGCTGACTTGGAATTCACTATGTAGTCTCAGGGTGGTCTTGAACTCACGACAATCCTCCTACACCTGCCTCCCAAGTGCTGGGATTAAAAGTGTGCACCACCACACCTGGCAAAATATTTTTATTTATTTATTTGAGAGAGAGAGCGGGAGAAAGAGGCAGATAGAATGGGTGCACTAGGGCCTCTGGCCACTGCAAACAAATTCCAAACATGTGTGCCACCTTGTGCATCTGGCTTACAAGGGTCCTGGGGAATCGAATCTGTGTCCTTTGGCTTTGCAGACAAGTGCCTTAACCACTAAGTCATATCTCCAGCCCATGACAAATATATTCTGTGTCTGGTGGGTCAGTCACAGTTTAGTTTGAGAAGCCTGAGGCTATAGCAAACACAATTCTGCTGAGTACTCCTGTAAAGGGCAAAGCAGGCTGTTATGTCCAGAGTCCATTGTTGCTTGCTTTGCATTCTGTCTCTTCTGTTTCTCTTTCTTTTTGTGGGGTAAATGGGTTGAGGTAGTGTCTCACTCTAGCTCAGGCTAACCTGGAATTCACTATGTAGTCTCAGGGTGGCCTAGAACTCACAGTGATCCTCCTACCTCTGCCTCCCAAGTGCTGGGATTAAAGGCATGCGCCACCATGCCTAGCTGCTATTGCTTTAAAAAAATTAATTTTTTAATTTTATTTTATGTTTATTAGAGACAGAGAGAGAGAGAGAATGGGCATGCCAGGGCCTCTAGCCACTGCAAATGAACTCCAGACACATGTGCCACCTTGTGCATCTGGCTTACATGGGTACTGGGGAATCGAACCTGGATCCTTTGGCTTCTCAGGCAAACACCTTAACTGCTAAGCCATCTCTACAGCCCCAATTATTATTATTATTTTTTTGAGGTAGGGTCTCTTTGTAACCCAGGGTGACCTGGAATTCACTATGTAGCCTCAGGCTGACCTCAAACTCACAGCAGTCCTCTTAACATCAGCCTCTGGAGTGCTGGGATTAAAGGCATGTGCCACCATAACTGATATCTATTTTATTTGCAAGCTGAGAGTGATAGAAGAGAGACAGAGAAAGAGAGAGGGTGCACCAGGGCTTCTGGCCACTGCAGAGAACTCCAGGTACATATGCTACTTTGTATTTGGCTTTACTGGGGAACTTAGGCTTTGCAGGTAAGCACCTTAACCACTGAACCATCTCTCCAGCCCTATTCCATCTCTTAACCTTACTTCACCAGTTCTTCATCTGACCTCCTAGGCTTGGGTTTCGTTTCTTCATTGTCTCTGTCCTGCGCAGAGATGCTTAGTGCTTGCTAGAAGAGTGAAGAGTGGGCATGCAAGAGGAGCAGAGGATCTCTTGGACCTTCTAGGCCTCATCTTTTTTGTTCCCTGTGAATCAGGAAGTGAAGGACTGGATCTAAGCCATACATTTTATAGCCCTTTTCTAATCTTAATTATTTACTTACTTCTTGCCATTTGACTTAAAAAAAAATCTATTACCTACCCTGTGTGTAGTGCAAGTTATGGAGGCTGGGGAGGGGGGGCAGGGGCAGCAGGTGTCATCCTTGATTATTCTCTACCTGAGACAAGACCTCTTGTTTGTACCAGAGCGTCCTGATCTAGCTGCTCTAGTTAGCCAGCTTGCCTCAGTGATCTCTGGTCTCTGCTTCCTGAGTACTAGCATTTACAGGCAGGCTGCTATGCCACCTGGCATTTATATGGGTGCTAGGGAGCCAAACTTTGATTGTTAGGCTTGTATGAGAAGTGCTTTATCCATTGAACCATCCAGTTTTTATTGTCATTTGAAACCATTCTACCAAGTAAATGTAAATAAAGTTTTTATTCTTTTCCAGGAAGCAAGATTTCCAGATGTAGCAAATGGATATGTTGAGGAAATAATTCACTTGAAAAATTATTATGATTTGAATGTGTAAGTATAGCACCATGCTTCCTCATTTTTTTGGTGGTAGTACATATGTAACATTTTTTTTAATTTTTTTTTTTTTTTTTTTTTTTGCAACTTGGGGTGGGGGAGATACAGAATGAGTGCAACAGGACCTCTTGCTACTGCAAACAAACTCCAGATATATGAGCTACGTTGTGCATCTGGTTTTTTATGGGTACTGAGGAATCAAACCCATCTCTCTAGCCCCCATTTTGATCATTTTTAAGTATATGGTTGAGTGGCATTAAGCATACTCATATGATTATGTAGCCCTTGCAGCCATTCATCTTCAGAAATCTTACACCATCTTCCCAAGCTGAGACCCTGTATCTACACTTAACTCCTCTCCCCTTGTCTCTGAAACCCACCATTTTTTCTGTCTCAAAACACTTGATACTCCAGGTATCTCATGTCAGTGGGGTCATAGCATTTATCCCTTTCTGACTGGTTCATTTGGCATAGCATCAGTTCTCTTCCCTGAGATTAGTTTAAAGTTAAGTCATTTGCAGACTTTTTTGCATCTCAGGGAATCTTGGTGGAGTTAGAAAGCTTTGTTGTTTCTGATCATTAATACCTCTATATCTTAGTCAATGTTCTTTTGGAGGGAGAGGGTTAAGGTAGGGCCTCACGCTAGCCCAGGCTGACCTGGAAATCAGTAGGTAGTGTCACGGTGTCCTTGAAATCATGGAGTTCCTCCTACCTCTGCTTCTTCAGTGCTGGGATTAAAGACATGCACCACCACACTAACTCTTGGTCAAGGTTTTTTTTTTTTTTAATCTTTTTTAAAAAAATTATTTATTTATTTTTAATATATGTATATATTTATTTAGTTAGTTGAGAGAAGGAGATAGAGAGAGAGAGAGAGAGGATGGGCACGCCAGGGCTTCCACCCACTGCAAATGAACTCCAGATGCATGAGCCCCCTTTTGCATGTGGCTTACATGGGTCCTGGAGAATTGATCCGGGATCCTTTGGCTTCGCAGGCAAACGCCTTAACCACTAAGCCAGCCCCAAAATTTATTTATTTATTTATTTATTTATTTATTTATTTATTTATTTATTTAAGAGAGGGGGAGAGGAAGAGGCAGAGAAAAAGAATGAGTGCGCCAGGGCCTCCAGCCACTGCAAACGAACTCCAGACACGTGTGACCCCTTGTGCATTTGGCTTATGTGGATCCTAGGGAATCAAACCGGAGTCCTTAGGCTTTGCAGGCAAACGCCTTAACTGCTAACTCATTTCCCCAGCCTTTGGTCAAGGTTTTAAAGAATATTTTCTTACCTACAATTGTAGCAGAACGATAACATGTAAGCATTTTTGTAGTTTTTATTAGAAAAGTGAAGTATGGGTTGGGCATGGTAGTGCGTGTCTTTTATCCCAGAACTCAGGAGGCAGAGGTAAGAGGATCACCATGAATTCAAGGCCACCCTGAGACTACATAGTGAATTCCAGGTCAGCCTGGGCTAGAGGGACACCCTACCTCAAAAAAACAACAACAACAAAAAAGTGAAATATGTTGTTTTACCAAATAATAAAAGTACCTTCAAGAACACAAAATAAGGCTGGAGAGATGGCTTAGTGGTTAAGGCATTTGCCTGCAAAGCCAAAGGATCCCGGTTCAACTATCCAGGACCCATGTATGACAGATGCACAAGGGAGTACATACATCTGGAGTTCGTTTGCAGTGGCTGGAGGCCCTGGTGCACCCCTTCTCTCCCCAATCCCCACCTGCCTCTTTCTGTCAAATAAGTAAATAAATATTTTTAAAAACACCCACACATAAAATGAAAAGTCTGCTTTAAAAAACATGAAACCCACACACACAAAGCCAGGCGTGGTGGCTCATGCCTTTAATCCTAGCAGTCAGGGAGGCAGAGATAGGATTGCCGAGAGTTTGAGGCCACCTTGAGTTTACATAGGGAATTCCATTCCAGGTCAACCTGAGCTAGTGTGAGCCCTACCTTGGTAAAGCAAAAATAAATACATACATACATACATACATACATACATACATACATACATAAATAAAAGGCAGATATTGTGGTACAATCCTGTAATCTCAGCACTCAAGAGGTTAAAGCATTAGGATTTCTGTCTCAATCTACACTCTTTACCTTCTTGTTTATATATAAAGAACATTATTGAAATTAATCAAATTTTCTAGGTATTACACAAAAGAGATAGTGCATTAAATTTGTTCTCAGAGTCATGTCTTATTCTGTGGTTCTCAAGTGATTTTGTTTCTTTGCCAAGAATGACAGTATAGTGCTGGAGAAAGGGGTTAGTGGTTAAAGGCACTTGGATACAAAGCCTGTCTTCTGTGTTCAATTCCCAAATTAAAAAAAAAAAAAAAAGCCAAATGTGCCAAGTGGTGCATATGTCTGGAGTGTATAGGTAGACAGTAGGTCATTTCCTACCTATATACTCCCTCCCTCCTTTCTCTCACTCTCTCTCATAAATAAAAGTAAAATACTAAAAAGAATGAGATAAAGGGCTATGCCACCTTTTTTCCAGGTACTCCGCTTAATAGAGATATTTTTTTCCCCTTTTTTAAAAGATTTTATTTTTATTTATTTGTTTATTAGAGACAGAGAGAGAGGGAGGGAGGGAGTGTGAATGGGCACACCAGGGCCTCTAGCCACTGCAAAGGAACTCCAGACTCATGCACCACCATGTGCATCTGGTTTATGTGGGACCTGGAGAATTGAACCAGGGTCCTTAGGCTTCACAGGCATGCGCCTTACCTGCTAAGCCATCTCTCTGGCCCTGAGGTACTTTTTTTCCTAATTTACATGCTACATTGTTGCCAGTGGTGGCCTTTTCTAATCATATCTACATTCAGAGGCAGCCCATTAACCTTATTTCAAGCCAGGATCATATCCAGATTTCTTCATGTGTTTTTTTCTTTAGGTTTTTATTTTTATTTTTTAAATTTTTTTAATTTAATTTTTAAAATTTCTATTTATTTACCAGCAGAGAGAGAGAGGGGCAGACAAAGAATTGGCACGCCAGAGCCTCTAGCCACTGCAAATGAACTCCATATTCATGTGTCCCTTGTGCATATATGGCTTACGTGGGTCCTGGAGAATCGTACCGGAATCCTTTGGCTTCACAGGCAAATGCCTTAACTGCTAAGCCTTTTCTCCAGCCCCTGTTTTTGTAATTTTTTGTTTTGTTTTGTTTTTGTTTTTTGAGGTAGGGTCTCACTCTAGCTCAGGCTGACCTGGAATTCACTATGTAGTCTCAGGGTGGCCTCGAACCACTGTGATCCTCCTACCTCTGCCTCCCGAGTGCTGGGATTAAAGGCGTGC
Source organism: Orientallactaga sibirica (assembly GCA_036365145.1). Lineage (NCBI taxonomy): Eukaryota > Metazoa > Chordata > Mammalia > Rodentia > Dipodidae > Orientallactaga > Orientallactaga sibirica. The sequence continues at coordinate 75,805 of JAEOAD010001990.1, read as the reverse complement.
GCCACCACGCCCGGCTCTGTTTTTATAATTTTTTTAAAAATGTATTTACTTACTAGAGAGAGAGAGAGAGAATGGGTGCACCAGGTTCTCTAGCCACTGCAAAGAAACTCCATACACATGTGCCACCATGTGCAGCTGGCTTACATGGGTTCTGGGGAATCCAGCCTGTGTCCTTAGTCTTTGCAGGCAAGTGCCTTAACCTTTAAGCCATCTCTTCAGCCTGTTTCCTCCCCTTTTATCCCCTCCCCCCAAAATATATTTTAATTTATTTGACAGGGAGAGAGAGAGAGAATGGGTGTGCCAGGGCCTCCAGCCACTGCAAACGAACTCCAAACACATGCGCCACCTTGTGCATCTAGCTTACATGGGTCCTGGGGAATTGAACTGTGGTCCTTTGGCTTTGCAGGCAAACACCTTAATCACTATGCCATCCCTCCAGCCCTTTTTTTTTAAAAAAAAATATTTATTTGAGAGAGAGAGAATGGGCATGCCAGGACCTCCAGCCACTGCAAACAAAGTCCAGATGCATGTGCCCCCTTGTGCACCTGGCTTATATGGGTCCTGGAGAGCCAAACCGGGATCCTTTGGCTTTGCAAGCAAACATCTTAACTCTTCAGCTCTGTTTTTGTTTTTTTGAGGTAGGGTCTCACTTTAGCCCCAGCTGACCTGGGATTTACTATGCAGTGTCAAGTGGCCTTGAACTCACATAATCCTTTTACCTCTTTCTCCCGAGTGCTGGGATTAATGACATGTGCTACTATACCCTTTAGCTTTTTTTTTTTTTTTTTTTTTGAGGTAGGGTCTCACTAGCTTAGACTGACCTGAAATTCACTATGTAGTTTCAGGGTGGCCTCGAACTCTGCCTCCCGAGTGCTGGGATTAAAGGCTTGCACCACCACACCCGGCTTTTTTTTTTTAATAGAGAGAGAGAGAGAGAGAGAGAGAATTGGTACGCCATGGCCTCCAGACAGTGCAGTTGAACCCCAAATGCATACACCACCTAGTGCACATGTGTGAGTTTGTGTCACCTTGTGCATCTGACTTTCATGGGATCTAGAGTCAAACTTGGGTCCTTAGGCTTAGCAGGCAGGCATCTGAACTGCTAAACCATCTCCAGCCTTGTTCCTCTTAAGCTTTTTTAAAAAAATCTTTATTTATTTATTCATTTTTGAAAGGGAGAAATAGGTAGAGAGAATGGGCACACCACAGCCTCTAGCCACTGCAAACAAATTTCAGGTGCATGCGCCCTCTTGTGCATCTGGCTTACATGGGTCCTGGAGAATCAAACCGGGGTCCTTTGGCTTTGCAGACAAGCACCTTAACCGCTAAGCCATCTCTCCAGCTCTCCTCTTTAGCTTTTTTATTTTTTTAAATTAATTAATTAATTAATTAATTATTTGAGAAAGACAAAGAGGCAGAGAGAGAGAGGATGGGTGTGCCAGGGCCTCTAGCCACTGCAGATGAAATCCAGATGCATGCGCCCCCTCTTATGCATCTGGCTTTCGTGGATCCTCGAGAGTCAAACCAGGATCCTTTGGCTTTGCAGGCAAATGCCTTAACTGCTAAGCCATCTCTCCAGCCCCCTTTTTTTTTTTTTTTTTTTGAGGTGGGGTCTTGCTGTAGTCCAGGCTGACCTGGAATTATTCACTATGGAGTCTCAGGGTGGCCTGGGACTCATGGCAATCCTCTTACCTCTGCCTCCTGAGTGCTGGGATTAAAAGTGTGCACCACCACGCCCATCTCTCCTCTTTAGCTTTGTTTTGTTTTGTTTTTTTCAGGGTAGGGGCTCACTGTACCTCAGGCTGACCTGGAATTTACTATATAGTCAGGGTGGCCTTGAATTTATGGCGATCTCCCACCTGTCTCCCAAGTGCTGTGATTAAAGGTGTGCGCCATCACCACTGGCCTGTTTAGCTTTTAATCTAATATTGTCTTCTATTAATTTTTGTTGTTGTTGCTTTTTCAAGGTAGGGTAGGGTCTTGCTCTAGCCCAGGCTGTGACCTGGAATTCACTTGGTAGTCTCAGGGTGGTCTTGAACCCATGGCGATCCTCCTACCTCTGTCTCCCAAGTGCTGGGATTAAAGGCATGTGCCACCACCCCCAGCTTTATATTAATTTTTTTTGTTTGATATGTGTGTGTAGTGTATGCATGTGTGTATGTGAATGTGCATGTACCATGCACATGCTTACAGAGGCCAGAGCAAGTTGTTGGATGTTCTCGTTCTCTCTCTCTCTCTCACTCTCTCTTTTTCTCCTTCCTTATTTCCCTGAGACAGTCTCTCAGTGAACTGCAACCTCATTTTTTGGTTAGACTGGCTGACCAGGGATCCCCCAGCAGTCCTCATGTCTCTGCCCTCCTCAGCCCTGGGGTTACAGGTATGTGGCCATACCTGACTGTTCATAAACTCAGGTCCTTGTGTTTGTGCAGCAAGCATCCTTCCCCACTGAGCCATCTTTCCAGCCCCCATTAATTTTCTTAGTATCATGTTTTTCTCTCCCAACATTTTTGATCATTAGAGTTGAGATTTTCTGCTCACTTCAGCAGCACATATATTAAAATTGCAGCAGTGCAAAGAAGATTCACATGACACCTATGCAAGGATGACACACAAATTTGTGAAGAATTCCACATATTTTCCCGTTCATGATGTCTTTGTTAGAAAAGTAAAAATGTTGAAGAAGCCCAAATTGGAACTGGGACTTCATGGTGAAGGTAGTAATTTTGGAAAAGGTACTGGTGATGAGACAGGTGCTAAAGTTGAATGAGCTGACAGTCTGTTTAAAATTCAGAATTTTAGCTGGGCATGGTGGTATACATCTTTTATCCCAGCACTTGGGAGACAGAGATAGGAGAATCACTGAGTTCGAGGACAGCCTTGAGTGAGTTCCATGTCTTAGTGGTTAAGTCGCTTGCTTGTGAAGAATAAGGACGCAGGTTCAACTCCCCAGAACCCATGTAAGCCAGATGCACAAGGTGACGCATGTGCACAGGTGGCGCACTTGTCTGTTTATAGTTGCTAAGGCCCTGGCATGCCAGTTCTCTCTTTCTCGCTATCTCTCTTATAAGTAACAACAACAACAAAATAAATAAACAAATAAAATACAGGTTTTTAATACTTAAGGACTGGAGAGATGGCTCAGTGGTTGAGTCACTTGACTGTAAAGCTTAATGACCCAGGTTTGATTTCTCAGTACCCGTGTAACAATAATTGAGATTTTTACAATGAGCAAACATAGCCACCACCTAGGTTATTTGACAATCGGCTGAATAATTTTTCCTTTTTCACTAGTTGCTCTTTTTGTCTCCTAATAACTGTGAATTTAAAGATTTCCTTTGGTTTTTGATTTTTTTATTTGTTTTTTGAGGCTGTTTTTAGGATGTTGCTGTAGCCCAGGCTGACCTGGAAGTCACTATGTAGTGGCCTCTAACTCACAGTGATCCTCCTGCTTCAGCCTTCCAAGTGCTGGGATTAAAGGCATGTGCCGCCATAGCTAGCATTGATTTTTTTGTTGTTGTTGTTTTGTTTTTTTGAGGTAGGGTCTCACTCTAGCTCAGGCTGACCTGGAATTCACTATGTAGTCTCAGGGTGGCCTTGAACTCATGGCAATCCTCCTACCTCTGCCTCCCGAGCGCTGGGATTAAAGGCATTCGCCACCATGCCTGGCTATTGTTTTTGTTTTTTGAGGTAGTGTTTCACTCTGGTCCAGGCTGACCTGGAATTAACTATGTACTCTCAGGGTGGCCTTGAACTCATGGTGATCCTCTTACCTCTGCCTCCCAAATGCTGGGATTAAAGGCGTGTGCCGCCATGCCTGGCTTTTGGTTTTGATTTTTTTTTTTTTTTTTTGGTATTTCCAGGTAGGGTTTCACTCTAGCCCAGGCTGACCTGGAATTCACTATGAGCTTGAACTTAGTGATCCTCCTACCTTTGCCTCCCAGTGCTGGGATTAAAGGTGTGCACCACAATGCCTAGCATTGGCTTTTGATATTTTTGTTTGTTTGGTTGGTTGGTTTTTCAAGGTAGGGTCTCACTCTGGCTCAGGCTGACCTGGAATTCACTATGTTGTCTCAGGGTGGCCTTGAACTCTCGTATCCTCCTACCTCTGCCTCCAGAGTGCTGAGATTAAAGGCATGTGCCACTGTGCCCAGCTTTGGCTTTTGATTTTTGAGACAGGGTCTCACTATGTAGCCCTCACTAGCCTGGAACTTCCTTATAGACCAGGCTGGCCTAGAATTTGTTAATAGTCCTCCAGTCTCTGCCTCCTGATTATTGGGATTATAGGCATGCATCACCATCCCGACTGGATTTAAGGGATTTTATGTGGTGTTTTAGAATCAGTTATAATCAATTTTTTTTTTTGAGAGCTAGAGAACAAGAGAGAATGGGTGCACCAGCAGCCTCTCAGCTGCTGTGAACGAACTCCAGATTCTTGCGCCCCCTTGTGGGCAAGTGCAGCATTGTGCCCTTGCGTCACTTTTTGCATCTGGTTAACCATGGGAACCGGAGATTGGAACCAGCGTTCTTAGGCTTGGCAGGCAGGCGCCTTAACTGCCAAGCCATCTCTCCAGCCCTTTTTTTTTTTTTTTTTTTTTTTTTTGAGAGAGAGATAATCGATTTTTTTAATACCTGAAATTGTTGTGGATTTGACTAGTGAGAATCTCAATTTGCAGCTGTCTCCAGCATCACCCTATCAGGCTTAATGTGGAAGGTTTGGAAGCAGTAGGAAACTAATATCGTGTAGGGGATATTTTTGTTTTTTGTTTTTGCAGACTTTGTAATTTTCTTCTGGAAAACCCAGATTATCCAAAGAGAGAAGACCGAATTCTGAACCCCAGCAGCAGCTTGCTCACCAGCCAGGATGACACAAAGGCAAGTATGCTGGCTGGGTTTTGCAGTCTTCACCATACTAGGGGAGGGAAGTGCTTTGTTGGGACATGGTCGGAAAGACTAGAAGGGGAAAACAACACTTCAGAATGTTCACACGCCTTTAATCCCAGCACTTGGGAGGCAGAGGTAGAGGATCACTATGAGTGTGAAGCCACCGTGACACCCTACCTTGAAAAAACAGAGATTAAAATAAAATAATGTGCTAGTACGCTAATGCAAATCTTTGAGTTTTTAAAATTAATTTATTCATTTTTAAGATAGAGAAAATCAGCGTGCCAGGGCCTCTAGCCACTGCAATCGAACTCCATATGTGTGCACCATCTTGTGCACATGTTCAACCTTGTGCATCTGGCTTATGTGGGTATTGGGAGCTGAATGTGGGTCCTTAGACTTCACACACAAGCGCTTAACTAAGCCATCTCTCTAGCTCTAAGTTCTGTATTAACTCCTTTCTTTCATTGCTACTCTTCCTGTTCTTGCAAAGATTTAAGCAAGTCCTCTATCTTTAATCCTACAAAGCAAATTTCTTAAATGGAACAAGAATAATAGTGTTTTTTTTCTAACTTGCATAAAAGTTGAAATACTTTACATGAATCAACTGTATTAAAACTGGTACTGCTGGGCTAGAGAGATGGCTTAGTGGTTAAGTGCTTGCCTGTGAAGCCTAAGGACCCCGGTTCAAGGCTTAATTCCCCAGTACCACGTAAGCCAGATGCACAAGGTGGCGCATGCATCTGGAGTTTGTTTGCAGTGGCTGGAGGCCCTGGTGCACCCATTCTCTCCCTCTCTCTCTCTCTCTCTCTATTGCTAATAAATAAATAAGAATAAACATAATTTTTAAAAAACTGGTACTGTTGAAACATGAATAGTTTATTGTATGCACTTTATTGTGCATCTGTTCTCCACAATACATCTATTTCATTTAATTCATTATAATGCAGTATCAAAATATATAAACAGGCCTTTTAGACCTTTAATTGATGTAAACTAGTGTTGAGTGTGCTGGGTGAAGAAGGAAAGTATACTTCAAACCTCATGCATGAAGATTCAGAGTGCTTGCTCCTCCTCCTCACCATGGATTCTTTGATTACTTCTTAACTTGTTCTTTGGGGAGGAAGAGGTTGTTTTGCAGAAAGTAAAGGGCTGAAAAATTGGGTTCAAATCGCTAATATATTTCTCTACTACTTCTCTCTGTCTTGTTCTCAATCGAGCTCTCCCTTCTTCCCTCCCCATCCAAACTGGGCTGGAACTGCCTTATAAAGTAATTACAAAAACAAATAATCTTCTTTTCTATAATGTATAATTCTTGAAACAGGCTGTCCCTACCCCCATGGGGAAATGTGCTAACTGGCTTCTAATTTTCTGTTTTTGTCTCATTTCAGTTGCCTAAAATAGATTTTTTTGACTATTCCAAACTGGCTCCTCTTGACCAGCGCTGCTTCATCCAAGCTGCTGACCTCTTGATGGCTGACTTTAAGATGCTCAGCAGCCAGGACATCAAGTGGGCCCTGCATGAACTCAAAGGACACTATGCAATCACCCGAAAGGTGCTCTCTTAATAGCCTTCCTGTTGGGGTCACACCTCTTGTCTTCTCCCCATGGATACAAAATGAAGAGTGCAGATTGTGGACATTGTCATGGTTTCAAATGGGTAGTTTATGAAGAGCTGTAGTGTGTCAGGGTGAAGATAAACAGGCAAGGGTGTTGGCTGATCAGGAAGCACTAAAATGGGAAGAGACTAGATTATAAATTAAGGGACTAAGGTAACTGTAGAGACTCAGCAGTTAAAGGTGATTGCTGGGCTGGAGAAATGGCTTAGCAGTTAAGGTGTTCCCCTGCAAAGCCAAAGGACCCTGGTTCTATTCCCCAGGACCCACATAAGCCAGATCCACAAGGTGGTGCATGTATCTGGAGTTTGTTTGCAGTGGCTGAAGGCCCTGGCACACCCATTCTCTCTCTCTCTCTTTCTCTCTGACTCTCTCAAATAAATCAAAAACTTTAAAAAATAAATAAATAAATAAATAAATAAATAAATAAATAAATAAATAAAAAGGGCAGTGATTGCTTGCAAAACCCAATAGCCTGGGTTGATTTCCTCAGTACCCATGTAAAGCCAGATGCACAAAGTTCATGCATCTAGAGTTCATTTGTTGTGGTAAGGTGTCCTGGCACACCCAGACTCTTCTGTTCATAGTTTCTCTTTCTTTAGTTAAATATTGAAAAGAAAAGAAAGTAAGAGGCTGAGGAGATAAGAAAGTGCTTGTCATGGAAGTGTGAGGCTCTGAGTTCAGATGCCCAGTACACACATAAAATGTTGAATGGGGTGGTGCATGCCTGTAATCTCAGCACTTAGGAGGAGAGGAGACAAGGATTCCTAGAGCTTGTTGGCTAGCTAGACAAATGGGCACACTTTAGGTTTAGCAAGAGACCCTGTCTTAAAAAATAATATGGAGGGTTGGGCGTGGTGGACACACATTTAATCCCATCACTTGGGAGGCCCAGGTAGGCAGAATGCTGAGAGTTCAGGGTTACCCTGAAATTGCATTGTGAATTCCAGGTCAGCCTGGGCTAGAGTGAGACCCTACCTCTAAAAACCAAAAAAAAAAATAAATAAAGGAAGACCTTCAACATGGTCTTCTGGCCCTCACACACATTTATGAATGTCCAAGCACACCACAAACATATTTGCAAAAAATAAATAAATAAAATGCAAAAAGCGCTGGAGAGATGATTTAGCTGTTAATATGCTTCCCTGGAAAGCCTAAGGACACAGGTTTGATTCTCCAGGACCCACGTAAGCCAGATGAATAAGGAGGTGCATACATCTGGAGTTCATTTGCAGTGGCTCCCTATTGCATCCATTCTCTCTACATCTCTCTCACCAATAAATAAATAAATAAATAGGGTGTTTTGTTTTTTTTTTTTAAAGCAAGAAAGGCCGGGCATTGTGGTGTGCTCTTTAATCCCAGCACTTGGGAGGCAGAAGTAGAAGGATTAGGAGGATTGCCATGAGTTCGAGGCTTCTCTGAGACTACATAGTGAATTCCAGGTCAGTCTGAGCTAGAGTGAGACCCTACCTCAGAAAAACAAAAAAGCAAGAAAGACCGGGCGTGGTGGCGCATGCCTTTAATCCCAACACTCAGGTGGCAGAAGTAGGAGGATTACCATGAGTTTCAAGGCCACCCTGAGACTACACAGTGAAGTCCAGGTCAGCCTAGGCTATAGTGAGACCCACTTGGGAGGGGAGCAAGAAAGTATGAACTGGCCAAAAAAGCACTGGAGGATGATACATGATACCATGGCATGTAGATGAGGAGTGTGAAAGACAAGTACCCATCCTGTTCCTCCCAGATGTGCATTGATTTGATCATACTACCATCCCCCAGAGACGCAGTTTTCCATTAACATGCCCGGAGCACAGTAGTGCTGAGGACTGGTGACTTGCTGCCTCAGAAAAGAGTAAGCAGCTCTTGACAGCCACAGCACTTTCTCCAAGGGCGCCCACAGAAGGTGGAACACATGAGGAACACATCCCAGCGCTTAGACAGGTGCTGTGCCTGGTGGGAAGCGTATTTAGTAAGGTATGCTGCCATTAATTCTTCTGCTAGCAAACATTGGTCCCCCAAAAGAGAGAGTGAGAGTGAGTGTGTGTAGTGTTAGCAAACATTGGTTTATCCAAAAAAAAAAGAGCTGGTTGAGAGTTGAGATAATAAGTGTTGCAGTTAATGTTTGTGTAAGAAGGGGACAGTTGTGCTTTTTGCACCAGAATTTCATTCTCCATAGTTGGGAATTATCTAAAGGCAGGTAAACTTTGAAGGGTGCTACTGGTTGCCAGGAAGGTTGAGATAATAAGCTCCGGATTGCAGATTAATGTTTGGTCACTTACTCAGAAGGGGACAGTTGTGCTTTTTGCACCAGAATTTCATTCTCCATAGTTGGGAATGAATGCCAGTGTTGGGAGTGAAAAGTATCATCCTGCCTTAGCCTCCAAGTGCTGGAATTACAGGCTTCAGACCTACTCACACCCACACTCATTTGTTTAAGAAAAAAGCGAGTTGTTTATTTTGTAGTGTGTGTGTGTGTGTGTGTGTGTGTGTGTGTGATTCTGCCACTGGTTAGTGTGTGATTCACACAAGTGTGTGACATGCTGAGCTTCTGTTTGTTGCAGTTCACAGAAGATCTCTTACATTGCTGTGAGATCAAGTGCCCTGCTTGTTGGGCTTCAGTATCACTGTCCTGCTCACCACACTGCTTTCTTTGTGCAGCACAGTAACTGGCAAGCCTCACTACTGTGTCTGTGTAGCATGGTATTACACAAGTCTTCTAGTGAGTTACCCTCCTTAGACTTGTAGCACTGAATTCAAGGCAGAAAAGGTTGTCATCCATGGAGGCATCATCCAGAGAGCATTTACCTTGGTTGATTTCTAGTTGGCCTTGTGGAGGCCCAGCAATCAGGAGCCCCTTCCCCTGTATTTGTACAGCTGTAGGTATTTTTTTAAAAAATTTTTTATTTGAGGCAGAGAAAGAGGCAAATAAGAGAGAATGGGTGGGCCAGTGTCTCCAGCCACTGCATATGAACTCTAGATGCTTGCACCACCTTGTGCATCTGGCTTACGTGGGTCCTGGGGAATTAAACCTGGGTCCTTTGGCTTTGCAGGCAAGTGCCTTAACTGCTAAGCCATCTCTTCAGCCCTGTAGGTATTTTATGAGAGTATTTTTTACTTAATTTTTTTTTGTTTTTCGAGACTGTGAAGTCTCAGGCATTCCTTGAAGTCAAAGCAATCTCCCTACCTCAGCTTCCCAAGTGTTGGGATTAAAGGCATGTGCCAACATACCCAATTTAAAAATTATTTTGAGCCGGGTATGGTGGTGCACGCTTTTAATCCCAGCACTCGGGTGGCAGAGGTAGGAGGATCGCTGTGAGTTCGAGGCCACCCTGAGACTACATAGTGAATTCCGTATCAGCCTGGGCTAGAGCGAAACCCTACCTCAGAAAACAAAAAACAAAACAAAACAAAAATTATTTATTTGAGAGAGACAGAGAGTGGGAAGGAGGAAGGGGGTTAGTGTATGGGTGCACCAGGGCCTCCTGCCACTGCAAATGAACTCCATACACATGTGCCCACTTTGTGCATCTGGCTTTGTGTAGGTACTGAAGAATTGACCTGGTTTTTAAGGCTTTGCAAACAAGTGCTTTTAACCACTGAGCAATCTCTCCAGCCCCAAGCTATAGGTATTTTTTAACTTGTGACTATTTTTATATTAATCTATGAATTTGTGGAACCCAGTACAGCTACAGCACTTCTAGGTCTTTTTTTTTTTGTCTTTTTTTTTTTTTTTTTTTTTTTTTGGTTTTTCGAGGTAGAGTTTCACTCTAGCTCAGGCTGACCTGGAATTCACTATGTAGTCGCAGGGTGGCCTCGAACTTGTAGTGATCCTCCTACCTCTGTCTCCTGTGTGCTGGGATTAAAGGCGAGTGCCACCATGCCCTGCTTGCTTGCCTGCCTGCTTGCTTGCTTGCTTGCTTGCTTGCTCTCTCTCTCTCTCTCTCTCTCTCTTTCTTTCTTTCTTTCTTTCTTTCTTGGACAAAGGTGCTTTCTCAAGTTAAGTGTTTTTAATGAACTTCTAAGTTAGAGGAGCTGGCAGATCCTTAGAACTCATAAAAGGAAACACTTCTGAAAATGTGTGGTTATTTTTATCAGTGCATTTCTGTAGTTAAAAAATGAAGTGCTACTAAAATGCTGTGCTGGAGCCTGCTTTTTCAGCCTCCTCCTTTGCTCTCTAGGGGCATCTCTCAGCTCTTTGATCCATTTTTTGGAAATTGCCTTCATGTTTCTAAACATAGGCTTAATGCTTAATGAATCAGCTTTGAAGTTGCTTGTACATTTCTCCTGGGGTCATGGGGAGATGGTACACACATACTTTTTGGTAAACCTGTTTTCAGGATTTTCTTTATTTTAACTATGGAAATATTCACTGCGAAGGCAATTAATGCACTCTACTGTATGTCCTTTCTTGAATTTTCCAAGGTTTTGGAGTTAGAATTAGTTGTTTGGTATGGTGGTGTGGATCACATGTCCGTCATAAACTCAAGTGTTTTGAATGCTTGGTCCCCAGTTAATGGCAACTGGAGGAGGTGTGCTCTGTGTAGGGGTGTCATAGCCAGTTTTCCCTTGCCAGAATTCAGCTCACTCTCCTGCTGCTGCTTTCTGTCTGCTGCAGCAGAGCTGATGTCCAGCCACTGCTCATGCCCTTTTCCCTGCCATCATGAAGCGACCCCTCGAGACTAGAAGCCAGAATAAAAACTTCTCTCCCATCACCTGCTTTTGGTTGGGTGCTTTGTCCCAGCAATGGGAAGGTGACTACAAAAAGAACATAACTTTTTAATTTTTTTAAAAGAGAGAGAGAGAGAGAGAGAGAGAGAGTGTGTGTGTGTGTGTGTGTGTGTGTGTGTGTGTGTGTGTGTGGTGTATGCATACATGAGCCCCAACAATTATGGTCTCTGGTCCTTATTCTGGGTTTAATACTAGTGAACCAGGCCATCTTTTTTTAAAAAAAAAAAAAAAAAAAAAAAAACCTTTATTTAGCCAGGTGTGGTGACATGTGCCTTTAATCCCAGCACTTGGGAGGCAGAGGTAGGAGGACTGCTGTGAGTTCAAGGCCACCGTGAGACTACATGGTGAATTCCAGATCAGCCTGGGCTAGTGAGACCCTACCTCGAAAAACAATACAAAACAACAACAACAAAAAATTTATTTATTTGAGAGAGAGAGAATGGGTTGCCATGGCCTCTAGCCACTGCAAACAAACTCCAGATGCATGTGCCACCTTGTACACATGACTTACATAGGTACTCGGGGTATCATACTTGGGTCCTTAGGCCTCACAGGCAAGTGCCTTAAATGCTAAGCCATTTCTGCAGCCTCCAGACCATCTTTTTTAACCTATTCTTTAATTTTGTTCTCTAACTTGGTGTTTCTTAGGATGTCCACCCTCCAGACTTCCTAGATTCTCTTGTCAAATAGCTTTAACGTGGTATATCCCCCCCATCTCCGGTCCCATCTTCTGCGTCATGTGTGCAGTCCTGTCTTGGCTTTAACGTAAGGCATGCTCATTGTAGTGTTTCTCTTTCTCACTCTCTCATTTTGAGACATGAACTTGCTATAGCCTGGTGTGCCCTCCCAAATGCTGGGATTACAGACTTGTACCACAACACCTGGATGATTTGTGGGTTATCTGTTAAAGCAGCTTTGGCCATTGTTCCCAAGTCCTGAAAATTTGTACCAGATTGTATTCTTATTCTAGAACTAATACCAGAGTAGCTGTTTTGATATTTCATTGGGGATGAAAGACTAAGCACTAGCTAAAAGAACATTATTCTTGAATACCTACTGTTCCAATGGTCCTTCCCTGGCCTTTTGATTCTTCTTTTTTATTTTTCTCCTTGTAGTAGGGTCTCACTCTAGCTTAGGCTGACCTGGAAATCACTGTGTAGTCAAACTCACAGTGATCCTTTTACCTCTGCCTTCCAAGTGCTGGGATTAAAAGCATGCCCCTCCATGCCTGGCCTCCCTGGCCTTTTTGATTCTCACTTTCTGGTTGGTATTTGGCTCACCCTGTAGATCCTAGGATCACTACAACACAGTATAAGGGTGAAGTTCAGTGTGTATGTGTGTGTACAGCATGCACAAGGCCCTGGGTTCAATCCCCAGCATCACAACGAAAGAAAGAAAGAAAGAAAGAAAGAAAGAAAGAAAGAAAGAAAGAAAGAAAGAAAGAAAGAAAGAAAGAAAGAAAGAGAAAGAAGAAAGAAAGAAAGAAAGAAAAAGAAAGAAAGAAAGAAAGGAGGGAGGGAGGAAGGAGGGGGGGAGGAAGGATGGATGGATGGATGGATGGAAAGAAGGAAGGAGAGGAAGAGAGAGAGAGAAAGAAAGAATGAATTGGACACAAAATAGCTTCTTTCCAAAGAGCTTTTAGTCTGGTTGGGAGAAATGATCAAGACAGTGTGAAGAGTGCTCTAAATGCAGGGGAATCGAACTCTTGAAAGCACTGGGAGAGCTAAGAAGCCATCTGAGCAGAATCTTGATGAAAAGATGCTTTCACCACAGCTATAAAAACAAATGCTAATAGACCAGAAAGAGTGACCAGGGTGCCTTGGGGGTGTACAGGCCAGCAGGTCAAAAGGAATTCTGTCACCTACTTCTGTCTGGTCTACTTGACTAGGCTTTTAGTCAGCCGTACTGATTACTAATATAACCAATGAAGTAAGAGCTTAGGACTTCTTTAATTTATGTAGGCACTTGTGTATGTGTATGTGGAGTCCATTCTTCCTCCTTATTTCCTTAAAGGCATGGTCTATAAACCTGTTCTTCCGCTAGACTAGGGTCTCCATCCTCCTCATCACTGGGGTTATAGGCCTGGCTTTTTACATGGCTGCTAGGCAATGAGTACATGCTTTCACAGGAAGTAGTCTTACCTGCTGAGTCATCTCCATACATACCACATTTTATTAAAGTATTCCTGGACAAGTACTAGTTTATGTTAATACTGCTACATGGGGCTTTACCCCTGCTGTGTAGAAGCAGTATTCAAATGGAACAATGACTTACAACTCCAAGTCAGAGCCACTAGCTCTACTTGTGAAGGGCTACAAAGCCAGCATTGCACCAATCATGAACTCTGAGCCCACATTCCAGTGTCGCTGTTTGCTAAGAGCATCTCTGCTTTAATTACCTCTTCTGTAAGATGCAGATTATGATATGGAAGTTTGTAAACATCCCTAGTTCAAGAGTTGAATAACACTTGATGAATCCTAGTATTCCTGCAAGTGTGGCTTTGTAAGATTGATGCGTGAAGAGGGAATAGGGAGATTGCTCAGTGAGTAAGAGCACCTGGCACATAAGCATGAGGGCCAGATTAGACCTCAGCTCAATCCCCAGGACCCATAAAAAGCCAAGGTGGGTACGCACACCTGCAACCAAGTCCTGTGGGAACAAAGGCAGGAGAATCACTAGGACTCACTGGTCAGCCAGCCAGTCTGACTAAAAAATAGCTTGGGTTCAGAGAGACTCTATTTAAGAAAATAATGCAGAAAAGCAATAGAGGGGCATGTGCAGGCATCTGTGCACACATGTGCCTATACATACTACACATGCACACATGCAAAAGGAAACGGGTATGTGAGGTAAGGGAATTTCAGAAAGCAGAAGTGGAAAGCTGCACAGCCATGGAGGGCCTTGGTTGGGGAGACAAAGATAGTGTGATGGATGTTTGTCTGAATTCATATGTGAAGGTGAAGTGGTTCTCAAAGAGGGAAGCTTTAGTTCCAGATGGCACATACTAAGATGATTTGGGGCCAAAAGTCTTGCTTTCTTCTGTAAAATAAGTAAGGTTGACCTCAGGATTATGTAAATGTAAAGGAGACAGTGAGTAGACATGTCCAGAAGGAAAGGGGGAATGGCACCCCTTTCTTGTTGGGTAGTTAACGTGCATATTTTCTTTCGGTACTTACATATAGAGATACATAGGCGTTTCTCCAAGATGAACAGATTCCAAATTTATACACATCTCCTCTGTAAGCATTTATGTATCCCTAGATGTATGGTCCAAGAAAATTACAGGTTGCTAAGGGTACACTGTGAGCTATAGGAACGTTCCTTGCCCTCCAGAGGCTCCCAGTACAGTGGAGGAGATGATGTGAGACGGAGAAGAATCATGTTCGAACTAGGATGTGTAGTCTGAAAGAGAAATTACAGGAGGCACGAAAGACAGTGTCATTGTTTATTTCAGGGAAGAATGCTGCAGAACACCTGGCTTTCAGTCTGGGCAGTGTTGGATTTCCACTGTTAAGAGTAGTGCAAGAAGGTTTGGTTGGGTTCATGGGAAAGGAGGTCGTAAAACAGCACCCAGATGCTTCTTTGGCCACAAAGAAGGGGCAGAGGAGGGGCTGACTTCTCAAAGAAGAGTGAGATCAAGAGAAAAGGGAGTATTCAAGAAGACATTTGGGAAGCACAGGTAGGAGAATCACCGAGCTCAAGGCCACCCTGAGACTAATTAGTGAATTCCAGGTCAGCCTGGGCCAGAGTGAGACCCTGCCTCGAAAAACCAAAAAAAAAAAAGAAAAGAAAAGTAAAGTGAAAAAACAAAGACTAAGGAAGACAAAGACTTTTTACACATTTAAGTGCTTGTCTTAAAGAAATGAAGACACTGCAGGTAGAAAGATTGCCACTGGTGTAAACATTTGAAATTAACATGCCATGCAAAGTGGTGGTGTAGGTGTAAGGGATGGGAGGGCATGTTACACGTAAGCAGGGTTCACAGAGTACCACACATCTTGCTTCTTCGCCTGTACTCTTGCAAAGGTAGCTTGGACAGCTTTTCATTTCTTATGCAGCCCTTTACTCTGTCAGTAAGCATTTTGGTTTTGCCACTACCTGCTTCCAATAAGCCACTCATGGGAGGGAGTGGGAACTTTGGGTAAAAATAAAGATGCTAAGGTTATCTGCATTTTTTTAATCTCTTACTTTGCATTTGTATTGGTAACCTTTCCGCTTCTCAATTTTCAGGCCTTTTCTGATGCCATTAAAAAATGGAAGGAGCTATCACCTGAAGCCAGTGGAAAAAGGAAAAAGAGGAAAGAAATGAATCAATATTCTTTCATAGATTTCAAATTTGAACAAGGTATTGGCTTGCTGAGTGTTGAAAACAGTGTGTGACTCTGTAATCTGTCATTGTCCCTTCCCAAGAGGTCACTGAAAGTGGCTCATGATCTCAAGGCCTAACAGGCACAAGGGAAATTGTTTTTCTTTTTATTTTAGTTTTTCAAGGTAGGGTCTTTCTCTAGCCCAGGCTGACCTGGAATTCACTATGTAGTCTCAGGGTGGCCTTGAACTCATGGTGATCCTCCCACCTCAGCCTCCTGAGTGCTGGGATTAAAGGCGTGCATCACCACGCCTGGCTGTTTTCCTTTTTTTTAATTTTGTTTATTGTCTCATGTGTTTGTGCACATATGTATGCCAGGACCTCTTACAGTTTGCAGTATTTTTTGCAAGAGCCTTTAACTGCTGAGCCACCTTTTCACCTCCATTTTCCTTTCTTCCCTTTCCCTCCCTCCTTTCCTTTCCCCTTCCTTCTTTTTTTTTATTTTTTTTGAGACAGACTCACTCTCACCCAGCCTGACCTAGAACTCACTCTGTAGCCCAAGCTGGCCTCAAACTCACCATCCTCCTACCACAGCCTCCTGAGTGCTGGGATTAAAAGCATGAGCCACCACACCTGGCTTAAGGACTTGTTTTTAGTGAAAAATTTTATACGTATATGTCACGTATTTTTTTTTAATTAAAAAAAATTTTTTTGGAGAGAGACAGAGAGGGAGAGGAAGACAGAGATGGGCGTGCCAGCAGTGTCTCAGCTGCTGCGAACGAAATCCAGATGTGTGCGTCCTCTTGTGGTCAAGTGCAGCATTGCGCCCTTGCGTCACTTTGCATCTGGCTAAACGTGGGACCTGGAGATTGGAACCAGTGTTCTTAGGCTTAGGAGGCAGGCGCCTTAACCACTAAGCCATCTCTCCAGCCCATATGTCACGTATTTTGATCAAATCCCCTCCAATTACCTTTTCTTGTCTCCCTTCCTATCCCTTTTTCACTGAACCCCTTCTTCCCTCTTCTATTTTGATTTTTTTTCCTTGTGTGTCGTGGTCTCACTAAGTTTAATTAGGGTCACCTGCAGGGTGGGGGATTATTTACCAGAACACATGCAGTTTACCAGTGATTGTACTGGTAAAGAAAATGTCTCCTCACTTAGCAACTGTTTAACTGCCAGTAACTCCTCAAGGAGAGGCACATCCTCATGCCCTCCTTCATCATCCATAGTGGAATATTGGTGGGCCCACTGTTGTGCAGGTTGACAAGAAATTTTTTTTTTTAGGTAGGGTCTCACTCTAGCCCAGGCTGACCTGGAATTCACTATGTAGTCTCAGGGTGTCCTTGAACTCACGGTGATCCCCCTACCTCTGCCTCCCGAGTGCTGGTGTTAAAGGTGTGAGCCACCACACTCGGCAGCAAAGGTTGACAAGAAATATTTTTACAGTACTGTTTGTGGAAAGTAGCTGCAGTTGTTGACTTCCTTCTGCTTTGATTCACTATGGCCAGTTAAATGTCGTGCTAGAGAATTCATATGTGGACAAATGGGAACAGTAATAAGCTTGAGAAGAATTCTTCCTGTGGTTTGAGGTGAGCTTGTTTTATCATTAGTGCCACCCACCTAGAGTCATGATTGATGGCTTGCTACGGAAGGCTCACTTAGGCACTTGATAGCTGGGCTAGTCACTCCATGCTTTTCTGAAATGTGCTTATTCTTATTGAGGTGTAGCTGCAGAAACACTTTTAGAGAGCTTACTTCAGGTTTGATCCCCTAAAATGTAGGCTACTGGAGTGCATAACAGATTCATGTGACTTGGTTGCATCTCAAACAGGAATACTACCCTCTTTCTCCTTTTCCTTCTCCTTCTCTTCTTTTTTCATCTCGTCTCATCTTTGGGTTTGTCTTCTGTGACATGTGTACTTAGACCTTGATTTCAAGTCTAAGTAGGAATGCCTTGAGGTTACTTACTACAGTTAAACATTTGATTTCTTAATTCACCCGGACCTCACTTCTGATCCCCTTTCTGTGATATCAGAGGTCCCTCAGCAATCCCACTTGTCTCTGTGACAAGTAGTAGGTGTTACTCACTTTCATTAATCCAGTTTAGAGAGGAACCTCAAAGAGAGTCATAAGGCATTTTCTGATATTCGAAGGTGAGAGGGGAAAGTGTAGTTAGTAAGATGCTCTACTACCACTTTAGCCAGTTCTTTCACAGAGCTCTTCTTTGTATCAAGCCAGAATATATCTTCTGGAAATGTTCTGCCATGCATGCAGGTCTTGACTCTGAACAAGCTAGGAAAAACTGAAGCACAGAAGCCTTAAGTCTCTTGCCAAGTGTTACACAGCCAGTTAATAGCTGAGGTTGGATGCCAGCCCTGGTGATTTGACTTCTAAGACTGCTCTCAGCAATGTGTTTCACTACTCATGAAACAAAATGCTAGTTTTCATATCAAAAGTTTAGATCTTGCCAGGCGTGGTGGCGCAGTCTTTAATCCCAGCACTTGGGAGGCAGAGGTAGGAGGAGCGCCATGAGTTCAAGGTCAGCCTGAGCTAGAGTGAAACCCTACTTCAAAAAAAAAATTCTAGTGAGAGTAAGAAAAAAGGAGGGTAAAATATAACAAGGAACCAGATACCGTAAATGCTGTTAAAATCAGAAGAGATTGCCAAGAACAAATTGGTGAGTAAATTGAAAATCTGAATGGGAGCAGTTTTCTAGAAGAAATACAAATTACTAAATTAACAGGGAAAAATAATATAAAACTTGAGTTATATTTGTTACTCTGTCAACTTATTCTGAATTTTATTTTAGTGACCCTAAATGCATCTCTTTCAGCTTTTCAGTATATTTGAAGATTTTTCAAACCTAATTTTTATTTTGTTTTTATTTATTTGAGAGAAAGAGGCATGCATATATATATATATATATATATAGAGAGAGAGAGAGAGAGAGAATATGGGTATGCCAGGACCTCTAGCCGCTGCAAATGAACTCCAAATACATGTGCCACCTTATGCATTTGGTTTACATGGGTTCTTGGGAAATCAAACTGGGGTCCATTGGCTTCACAGGTAAGCACCTTAACTGCTAAGCCTTCTCTCCGGCTTCTCAAAACTAAATTTTTAAAAAATATTTTACTTTATTTATTTATTTGAGAGAGAGAGATACAGAAATAGGCAGGTAGAGAGAGAGAGAGAATGGGTGCGCCAGGGCCTCCAGCCACTGCAAACGAATTCCAGATACATGCACCCCCTTGTGCATCTGGCTTACGTGGGTCCTGGAGAATCGAGCCTTGAACCTGGGTCCTTAGGCTTCATAGGCAAGCGTTTAAGCACTAAGCCATCTCTCCAGCCCTCAAAACTAAAATTTTAATGTGCATATAGTACATTTACATCTACCCACAATGACTAAAATAAAAACCTGATACTATCAAGTGTTGACAAGAATGTAGACAGCTGGGCCAGGCGTGGTGGCTCACACTTTAAATCCCAGCACTCAGGAGGCAGAAGTAGGAGGATCACCATGAGTTTGAGGCCACCCTGAGAATACAGAGTGAATTCCAGGTCAGCCTGAGCTAGAGTGAGACCCTACCTCGAAAAACCAAAAAAGAAAGAAGGAAGGAAGGAGGGAGGGAAGGAAGGGAGGAGACAGACAACTGTTAAAGGGAGGTTACAAATTAGAACAACCACTCTGGAAAAAAATGCAGTATTTTCTAAAGTTTAGAGTAAGCATATCCAAACTCCTACCTGTAAACCCATCTGAATTGACCTTATAAATGGCCACAAGGCTCTGAAGCTCTGTGTATAACATCTAGTAACTATAAACCGACAGCAGTGCTGTCGAGTAGGAGGAGCTTAGCAGTTGGTGCTTACAAGAGAGAATAAGGAAAGCCAAAAGATGCACCACAGGTGGAACATAGTAAGGCATGTGGTCTCCAGCAGCAGGGAAGTGTTGCAGAAAGTTATAGAGGTACTGCCCCATGGTCAGTGGGTGCTGAGCTATCAAAGATAGGGAGTAGCTGGCCTGGATTCCTAGCAAACAGCTGTCTCTATGATGCACATTGTTATATATCTTTTAGGTGACATAAAGATAGAAAAGAGGATGTTCTTTCTGGAAAACAAGCGTCGACACTGTAGGTCCTATGACCAGCAGGCCCTCCTTCCAGCTGTGCAGCAAGAGCAGGAGTTCTATGAGCAGAAAATCAAAGAGATGGCAGAGGTAGGAAGACATGCTCTGGTATGGTGATGTGTTCCTGTGGTTCTAGTTCATTCACTCTTGGGATGTGGTACAAAACTGGCTTTGATGAGCTCCCTTTTCAAGGCTTAGAATATAGCCCAGTGATAAACAAAGCCCTGGGTTCTGTCACAAGCACCACCAGAAAGAACAAGATTTCCCTTTTCAAGGGAGGCATGGATGGTACATGCCTGTCATCTCAGCCCTTAAAGGCTGAAGCAGAGAATTCATGGGGTTTTTGTTGCTATTTTATTTTCTTTTTTTGTGCTGAAGGTCAAAGCCAAAATTAATCAAGCATTCTGCTACTGAGAAACATCTGACAACCCCAAACCCTCCTTTTTCAAGTGATTAAATTACATAGTGACATTATTTTGTTTTGCTTTATTATTGAAACAGCTCAATATGTAACTCAGAGTGGCCATGAGCTCATAGTAGTCCTCCTACCTCAGCCTACCAAGTGCTGGATTTATGTGTAAGCCACAACACCGAGCTTACAGCAAAGTGGTTTTAATTTTATTTTTCAAGGTAGGGTCTCACTCAGGCTGACCTGGAATTCACTATGGAGTCTCAGGGTGGCCTTGAACTCATGGCGATCCTCCTATCTGCCTTCTGAGTGCTTGTGTCACCACTCCTGGCTTTTTTTTTTATTTTTATTTTTAATTTTTAATTTTATTTATTTATGTGCAAGCAGAGAGAGAGAAAAAAATCCAGATGCATGTGTCACCCTGTGCATCTGGCTTTATGTGGGTACTAGGGAATTGATCCTGGGTCCTCAGGCTTTGCAGACGAGCACCTTAACCACTGAGCCATCTCTCTAGCCCATGCTGACCTGGAATTCACTTTGTAGTTTCAGGATGGCCTTGAACTCACAATCCTACCTCTGCCTCCTGAGTGCTGGCATTAAAGGCATGCACCACCACACCTGACCCCACAGCAAAGGTTTTAAGCAGAAAACAAAACTGAATTTTGTGTTGATACTAACTTTGTGGTTTCATAAATCAGATCAGTATAACAGAATTTTAAGCTGCATTTAGGAAGATGTCTGTTTTACTTCCCTCAACCTCTAATGGTGAAGAAAAAATAAGGAATTTCATGTAACTCCGTAACTTTTCCAAATATATTATCAGTCAGCTAGAATATAGATATGTTGGTTATTTAACAAATACCTTTTATACCAGTGGTTGAAGTACAGCCCCAGTTCCCCCGTTATCCAAGATTCTAGTTAGAATGTCTATGAGGTTGTCTATCTTACAATCCTAACATGATTTGCTCTCTGTACTGTGTTTAACATATATCAGTTGAACAAACACATTGATGACTAGGCATAAAACTTATTAATAATCATGTTCTTCACCATGTGGGACTCAAGCAGTTTCTTAAAATGGGCTGGAGGGATGGCTTAGCAGTTAAGGCACTTGCCTGCAAAGCTTAAGGACCCATGTTCGACTTTCCAGATCCCACATAAGCTGGAGATGCACAAAGGTGCAAGTGCAAGTTCGCACATGCCCACTAGGTGGAGCAAGCATCTGGAATTTCATTACAGTGGCTGAGGCTCTGACAAGCCAATTCTCTCTCTCTAAAAAAAGAGAAATGCTAATCTTAGCCAGTGGGGTGGTTACATGCTTATGAGGTTACAGGCCTGGGCTGGAGAGATGACTCAGCAGTTAAAGGTGCTTGCTTACAAAGTCTGACAACCTGAGTTTGATTCCCCAGTACTCACATAAAGCCATATGCACAAAGAGGCTCATGCATCTGAGTTTGCAGTGGCTGGAGGCCTTGGTATTCCCATACATACTTTCTGTCTGTCTCTCTCTCTTAAATAAAAATATTAACAACAAGCCAGGCGTGGTGGCACACTCCTTTAATCCCAGTACTCGGGAGGTAGAGGTAGGAAGATTGCTGTGAGTTTGAGGCCACCTTGAGACTACATAGTGAATTCTAGGTCATCCTGAGCTAGAGCGAGACCCTACCTTGAGAAACAAAACAAAACAAAAAAATTTAACAACAATAACATCAACAACCAAACACAGGGCTGGAGAGATGGCTCAGTGATTAAGGCATTTGCAAAGCCTAAGGACTCAGGTTCTATTCCCCAGTACCCACATAATGCCAGATACAAAAGGTGATACGTGTGACTAGAGTTTGTTTGCAGTGGCTAGAGCCCCTAGCATGGCCATTCTTCCTCTACCTGCTTCTCACTCAAATAAACAAATAAATAAAAATTTTTAATGGAGATTACAGGACCATTACAGACTGAAGCAGTAGGATATCAAGTTCAAGGTTCAAGACTACCCTGGAAAACTTGCTTTAAGAGCTTGTCTTGAAATAAAAAGTTAAAAAAAAAAAACTGGTATATTTGGTGTGTTAGATATATTTTTTGCTGCTGGGACAGAATACATGTCAAAAATAAGTTTAAGGGGGCTGGAGAGATGGTTTGGCAGTTAAGGCGCCTTCTTGCCAAGCCTAAGAATGCTGGTTCCGATCTCTAGGTCCCATGTTTAGGCAGACGCAAAAAGTGATGCAAGGGTGCAATGCTGCACTTGCCCACAAGGGGGGGGTGCACGCATCTGGAGTTCATTCACAGCTGCTGAGATGCCGCTGGCGTGCCCATTCTCTCCCTCCCTCTCTCTCTCTCTCTATCTCTCTGTCTCTATCTCTCAAGTTAAAAAAAAAGTTTAAGGGATAAAGGATTTATTTCAGCCTATAATTCAAGTTTATAGTCCATGATGATAGGGAGTGCATGGAGGACACAAGTGTGTGGCAACTGCCACATTCAGTCCACAGTGAGGAAGCAGAGACCCATGAATGCTGGTGCTTAGTCAGTCCACAGTGAGGAAGCAGAGACCCATGAATGCTGGTGCTTAGTCAGTCCACAGTGAGGAAGCAGAGACCCATGAATGCTGGTGCTTAGTCAGTCCACAGTGAGGAAGCAGAGACCCATGAATGCTGGTGCTTAGCCAGCTTTCTCCTTTTTTTTTTTTTTTTTTTTGGTTTTTCGAGGTAGGGTCTCACTCTAGTCCAGGCTGACCTGGAATTAACTATGTAGTCTCAGGGTGGCCTTGAACTCACAGCAATCCTCTACCTCTGCCTCCCGAGTGCTGGGATTAAAGGCATGCGCCACCATGCCCACCTCATCACTTTTTTTTACACCTGAAGTATTATTTTCAATATTCTGTTTGACAAAATAAGTTTGCATCAAGTGCCCCACAGCATCTGGAGACATGATTGTCGTGGGGAAAGGTAATTGTGCGGCTGAGTTAAGACCTGAAACCCACCCCCCCCCAAAAAAAAGAATAGCTTAATCATGAGATGAAGGGATGGTTCAGTGGTTAAAAGTATTACCCAGGTTCCATTCCCCAGTACCCATGTAAAGCCAGATGCACAAACTGGTGTATGCATCTAGAGTTTGTTTGCCCTGGTGCACCCATGAGCTTTCACTTGAACTCTCTCCTCTCTCATTCTCTTGCTTTCTTAATCTCTTTCAATTTTTTTGTTTGTTTTTTCGAGCTAGAGTGTCACTCTAGCCCAGGCTGACCTGGAATTCACTATGTTTTCTCATGGTGGCCTTGAACTCACGGCTATCCTCCTACCTCTGCCTTCTGAGTGCTGGGATTAAAGGAGTGCGCCACCACATCCAGCTGTGAGTTTGAGGCCAGCCTGAGACTAATTACTGGTCATCCTGGGCTAGAGCAAGTCCCTCCCTTGAAAAAAAACAAAACACAAAAAGAATAACTAAATCAACCCTTTTCTGTTCTCCCCAGCCATCCCCACGCCATTGTTAAGACAAATGACTGAAAGAAAAGCTGTGGTTAATCAAAATTGTATATTTCAGTAAACATTTTCCTGAAAATAAATTATGATTTGTGACCAGTGGTAAAATTCT
The DNA here is from genome assembly GCA_036365145.1 of Orientallactaga sibirica. Taxonomy (NCBI): domain Eukaryota; kingdom Metazoa; phylum Chordata; class Mammalia; order Rodentia; family Dipodidae; genus Orientallactaga; species Orientallactaga sibirica. Next base: position 52,160 of record JAEOAD010001990.1, on the reverse strand, counting down.
ACATCAAATACACATTAGCATTTTAGGAAAGTTTCATCATGTTCCGTTCATCACAAAATTTCATTCATTAATATCCCCAGTGATCTCAAAAATACTTAGGACTTGGCTACTTGGTGGGTTATCTTTAGTTAACCATTGTCATTATTAACTTCATGCCCTTAAAGTTGTCACATCTCTGACCAATGCAACACCTTTGGGTTAGTCCCTTCATCCTGGCCACATCCTTGCTTTCTGGTTTGGGGAGGTGGCCCAGGCTCACCTTTGTTCTCTGTGGCTTGGACTTGGGATGCCAGTTTTTCTAGTGTTTTATTTTCTTTAGTGGGAGTTTTGTGTTGAGATTCCTTTTTAAAAAATATATATATTTTTGCTGGGTGTGGTGGAACACACCTTTAATCCCAGCACTCGGGAGGCAGAGATAGGAGAATTGCCATGAGTTTGAGGCCACCCTGAGACTTTATAGTGAATTCCAGGTCAGCCTGAGCTAGAGTGAGACCCTACCTCAGAAAACCAAAAAAAAAAAAAAAAAATTTTTTTAAGCCAAACGTGGTGGCGCCTTTAATCCCAGCACTCGGGAGGCAGAGGTAGGAGGATCGCCAGAGTTCAAGGCCACCCTGAGACTACATAACGAATTCCAGGTCAGCCTGAGCTAGAGTGAGACCCTGACTCAAAATATATATATATAATTCCAAAACAATACAAAAAAAAGCCAGGCGTGGTGGCACATGCCTTTAATCCCAGCACTTGGGAGGCAGAGGTAGGAGGATCGCCATGAGTTCAAGGCCACCCTGAGACTACATAGTGAATTCCAGGTCAGCCTGAGCTAGAGTGAGACCCTAAGTCGAAAAATAAATTATATATATATATAATACCAAAAACAAAAAAATAAATAAACCAAAAAAAAAAGCCGGGTGTGGTGGTGCACACCTTTCATCCCAGCACTTGGGAGGCAGAGGTAGGAGGATCGCCATGAGTTTGAGGCCACCCTGAGACTACATAGTGAATTCCAGGTCAGCCTTAGCTAGAGTGAGACCCTACCTTGAAAAACAAAAATAAAATTATATATATATATATATATATTTTTTTCATTTAGTTGAGAGAGAAAGAGAGTGGGTGTGCCTGGTCCTCCAGCTACTGCAAATGAACTCCAGATGCGTGTACCCCTTTATGCATCTGGCTTACGTGCGTCGTGTGTAATGGAACCTGGGTCCTCTGGCTCTGCAGGCAAGCACCTTAACCATTAAGCCATCTCTCCATCCCTGAGATTCCTTTTTAAAAGTTTGGGCCAGGTTGGCCAGGCGTGGTGGCGCACCATTTAATCCCAGCATTTGGAAGGGAGAGGTAGGAAGATTGCTGTGAGTTCAAGGCCATCCTGAGACTACATAGTGAATTCCAGGTCAACCTGGGCTAGAGTGAAACCCTACCTCAAAAAACAAACAAAAAACAATAAAAACACTATTTCAGCTAGACATGGTATGCATACCTTTAACACTAGCACTGGGGGTGCTGAAGTAGGAAGATTTTTTGAATTTGAGGCCAGCCTGGGCTACAGTGTGAGTTCCACATTAGCTTGAGCTAGAGTGAGATCCTGCTCAAAAACAAACAAAACTCAAATATCATATTTCAAAATTATTTTAAAATTACTTGAAATAAGTTATGCCTTTAACTTGTTGAACAATTAAGTTTGTTTTTATTTATTTTTTTGCTACTTTTTAACATGCTTTCTTCTTCAGTTTATAATATTTTTAGTTCTAGGGTGAAAAGTATAACACAAGGAATGCCCAGAGATACAGCTTCTATCTTGTCCTTTTCTGTATCTTTTCATTCCTCTACATCTAACCATTGTTTCTCATATTTGGTTTATCTTTGTTGGAGGGGCTTTTTTTTTTTTTTTCCTGAGGCAGAGTCTCACTCCAGCACAGGCTGACCTGGAACTTACTCTGTGGTTTCATGCTGGCCACAAACTCACAGTGATCCTCCTACCCTTCCCAGCAAGTGCTGGGATTAAAGGTCTGTACAACCACGCCTGGCATATATATATATTTTTTTTAATTTTTATTTTATTTACTTATTTGAGAGAGAGGAAGAGAGAAACACAGTGGGCTCACCAGGGCCTGTAGGCACTGTAGACGAACTCCAGAGTCATGTGTCACCTTGTGCGTCTTGTACTGAGGAGTTGAACCTGGGTCCTTCAGCTTTTCAGGCAAGCTCCTTAACCACTAAGCCATCTCTCCAGCCCTTTTTTTTTTTTTTTTTTTTTTTTTTTTTTTTTTTTTTGGTTTTTCCAGGTAAGGTCTCACTCTAGCTTAGGCTGACCTGAAATTTACTATGTAGTCTCAGGGTGGCCTTGAACTCATGGTGATACTCCTACCTCTGCCTCCCGAGGGCTGGGATTAAAGGCATGCGCCACCACACCCGGCTTCTATTTTTCAATATTAATTAATTAATTTATTTGTATTATTTTCAATATTCTGTTTGACAAAATAAGTTTGCATCAAGTGCCCCACAGCATCTGGAGACATGATTGTCGTGGGGAAAGGTAATTGTGCGGCTGAGTTAAGACCTGAAACCCACCCCCCAAAAAAAATAGAATAGCTTAATCATGAGATGAAGGGATGGTTCAGTGGTTAAAAGTATTACCCAGGTTCCATTCCCCAGTACCCATGTAAAGCCAGATGCACAAACTGGTGTATGCATCTAGAGTTTGTTTGCCCTGGTGCACCCATGAGCTTTCACTTGAACTCTCTCCTCTCTCATTCTCTTGCTTTCTTAATCTCTTTCAAATTTTTTGTTTGTTTTTTCGAGCTAGAGTGTCACTCTAGCCCAGGCTGACCTGGAATTCACTATGTTTTCTCATGGTGGCCTTGAACTCACGGCTATCCTCCTACCTCTGCCTTCTGAGTGCTGGGATTAAAGGTGTGCACCACCACATCCAGCTGTGAGTTTGAGGCCAGCCTGAGACTAATTACTGGTCATCCTGGGCTAGAGCAAGTCCCTCCCTTGAAAAAACAAAAGACAAAAAGAATAACTAAATCAACCCTTTTCTGTTCTCCCCAACCATCCCCACGCCATTGTTAAGACAAATGACTGAAAGAAAAGCTGTGGTTAATCAAAATTGTATATTTCAGTAAACATTTTCCTGAAAATAAATTATGATTTGTGACCAGTGGTAAAATTCTACATCAAATACACATTAGCATTTTAGGAAAGTTTCATCATGTTCCGTTCATCACAAAATTTCATTCATTAATATCCCCAGTGATCTCAAAAATACTTAGGACTTGGCTACTTGGTGGGTTATCTTTAGTTAACCATTGTCATTATTAACTTCATGCCCTTAAAGTTGTCACATCTCTGACCAATGCAACACCTTTGGGTTAGTCCCTTCATCCTGGCCACATCCTTGCTTTCTGGTTTGGGGAGGTGGCCCAGGCTCACCTTTGTTCTCTGTGGCTTGGACTTGGGACGCCAGTTTTTCTAGTGTTTTATTTTCTTTAGTGGGAGTTTTGTGTTGAGATTCCTTTTAAAAAATATATATATATTTTTGCTGGGTGTGGTGGAACACACCTTTAATCCCAGCACTCGGGAGGCAGAGATAGGAGAATTGCCATGAGTTTGAGGCCACCCTGAGACTTTATAGTGAATTCCAGGTCAGCCTGAGCTAGAGTGAGACCCTACCTCAGAAAACCAAAAAAAAAAAAAAAAAAAAAAAAAAAAATTTTTAAGCCAAACGTGGTGGCGCCTTTAATCCCAGCACTCGGGAGGCAGAGGTAGGAGGATCGCCGTGAGTTCAAGGCCACCCTGAGACTACATAACGAATTCCAGGTCAGCCTGAGCTAGAGTGAGACCCTGACTCAAAATATATATATATAATTCCAAAAACAATACAAAAAAAAGCCAGGCGTGGTGGCACATGCCTTTAATCCCAGCACTTGGGAGGCAGAGGTAGGAGGATCGCCATGAGTTCAAGGCCACCCTGAGACTACATAGTGAATTCCAGGTCAGCCTGAGCTAGAGTGAGACCCTAAGTCGAAAAATAAAATATATATATATATATTACCAAAAACAAAAAAATAAATAAACCAAAAAAAAAAGCCGGGTGTGGTGGTGCACACCTTTCATCCCAGCACTTGGGAGGCAGAGGTAGGAGGATCGCCATGAGTTTGAGGCCACCCTGAGACTACATAGTGAATTCCAGGTCAGCCTTAGCTAGAGTGAGACCCTACCTTGAAAAACAAAAAATAAAATTATATATATATATATATATATTTTTTTTTTTCATTTAGTTGAGAGAGAAAGAGAGTGGGTGTGCCTGGTCCTCCAGCTACTGCAAATGAACTCCAGATGCGTGTACCCCTTTATGCATCTGGCTTACGTGCGTCGTGTGTAATGGAACCTGGGTCCTCTGGCTCTGCAGGCAAGCACCTTAACCATTAAGCCATCTCTCCATCCCTGAGATTCCTTTTTAAAAGTTTGGGCCAGGTTGGCCAGGCGTGGTGGCGCACCATTTAATCCCAGCATTTGGAAGGGAGAGGTAGGAAGATTGCTGTGAGTTCAAGGCCATCCTGAGACTACATAGTGAATTCCAGGTCAACCTGGGCTAGAGTGAAACCCTACCTCAAAAACAAACAAAAAACAATAAAAACACTATTTCAGCTAGACATGGTATGCATACCTTTAACACTAGCACTGGGGGTGCTGAAGTAGGAAGATTTTTTGAATTTGAGGCCAGCCTGGGCTACAGTGTGAGTTCCACATTAGCTTGAGCTAGAGTGAGATCCTGCTCAAAAACAAACAAAACTCAAATATCATATTTCAAAATTATTTTAAAATTACTTGAAATAAGTTATGCCTTTAACTTGTTGAACAATTAAGTTTGTTTTTATTTATTTTTTTGCTACTTTTTAACATGCTTTCTTCTTCAGTTTATAATATTTTTAGTTCTAGGGTGAAAAGTATAACACAAGGAATGCCCAGAGATACAGCTTCTATCCTGTCCTTTTCTGTATCTTTTCATTCCCTCTACATCTAACCATTGTTTCTCATATTTGGTTTATCTTTGTTGGAGGGGCTTTTTTTTTTTTTTTTCCTGAGGCAGAGTCTCACTCCAGCACAGGCTGACCTGGAACTTACTCTGTGGTTTCATGCTGGCCACAAACTCACAGTGATCCTCCTACCCTTCCCAGCAAGTGCTGGGATTAAAGGTCTGTACAACCACGCCTGGCATATATATATATTTTTTTAATTTTTATTTTATTTACTTATTTGAGAGAGAGGAAGAGAGAAACACAGTGGGCTCACCAGGGCCTGTAGGCACTGTAGACGAACTCCAGAGTCATGTGTCACCTTGTGCGTCTTGTACTGAGGAGTTGAACCTGGGTCCTTCAGCTTTTCAGGCAAGCTCCTTAACCACTAAGCCATCTCTCCAGCCCTTTTTTTTTTTTTTTTTTTGGTTTTTCCAGGTAAGGTCTCACTCTAGCTTAGGCTGACCTGAAATTTACTATGTAGTCTCAGGGTGGCCTTGAACTCATGGTGATACTCCTACCTCTGCCTCCCGAGGGCTGGGATTAAAGGCATGCGTCACCACACCCGGCTTCTATTTTTCAATATTAATTAATTAATTTATTTGTTTGAGAGAGAAAGGCATTTAGAGAAAAAGAGAGGGGGATACTAGGGACTCCAGCCACTGCAAATGAACTCTAGATGCACCCACAACTTTGTTCATCTGGCTTATGTGGATCCTGGGAAATTGAACCTGGGTCCTTTGGTTTTGCAGGCAAGTGCCTTAACTGCTAAGCCACCTCTCCAGCTTGTTTATTTTATGTAAAAAAACAAATTTTTTTGTTTGTTTTGTTTTTCAAGGTAGGGTCTCACTCTGGCCCAGGCTGACCTGGAATGAATTAACTATGTAGTCTCAGCGTGGCCTCGAGGCAGAGGTAGGACTGAGACAACATAGTTAATTCATTCCAGGTCAGCCTGGACCAAAGTAAGACCCTACCTTGAAAAAACAAACAAAAAGAAAAAAATTGCCTAGGGCTGGAGAGATGGCTTATCTGTTAACCTGAGAAGCCTAAGAACCCATGTTCAACTCTCCAGGTCCCACTTAAGCTAGATGCACAAGGTAGCTGGAGTTCCAGCAGTGGCTGGAGGCCCTGGCACGCCAATACTCTCACATTAAAAAAAAAAGGCTGGAGAGAGGCACTTGCCTGTGAAGCCTAAGGACCTAGGTTCTATTCTCCAGGTCCCACACAAGCCAGATGCACATGGTGGCACATGCATCTGGAGTTTGTTTGCAGTGGCTAGAGGCCCTGGTACACCCATTCCCTCTCACTCTCTCTCTGTCTCTAATAAATAAATTTTAAAAAAAAATAATTTTTTAAAAAAGGCCTGGTGTGGTGGCACATGCCTTTAATCCCAGCACTCTGGAGGCAGAGATAGGAGGATGGCCATGAGTTTGAAGCCACCCTGAGACTAGATAATGAATTCCAGATCAGCCTGGGCTACAGTAAAACCCTACCTCAAAGAAGAAGAAAAAAAGGTCAGTCTGTTGGACTTATCTCAAAAGAAAAAACAGCTGGGTGTGGTGGCACACGCCTTTAATCCCAGCATTGGGGAGGCAGAGGTAGTGAGTTTGAGGCCACCCTGAGAGACAACATAGGGAATTCCAGGTCAGCCTGAGCTAGAGTGAGACCCTACCTCCAACAACAACAACAACAAAAAACAACACTGCCTAGTATACACTGTCTGCAGTAATAGAGTGCATTCATCGTCCTATTGATAGATTTTCAGGGTTTCCAGGTTTTTGCTCTTGGGAAATAAGTTTGTGCGTTTGTCAGTTCATGTTTCTGCCCCAGGCAATCTTTGGATCGGACTCCTAAAGTGTCACTGATTTACCTTTGCTGCGCCCACTTCCTTGCCAGCAATATGCCAAAGTGTTTACTGCCCCCCCAGCCTCACCAGCAAAGTTTTTTTTGTTGTTGTTGTTTTTAAATAATTCTTTTTTAAAAAGATTTGTTTTTACTTAGTTATTAGAGACAGAGAGGGAAGGAGAGAGTGAGAATGGTTGTGCCAGGGCCTCCAGCCACTGCAAACAACTCCATATGCATGGGCCACCGCATGCATCTGGCTTATGTGGGACCTGGAGAATCGAACCTAGCTCCTTACACTTTGCAGGCATGCGCCTTAACTGCTATGCCATCTCTCCAATTTTATTTATTTAAGAGAGAGAATAGGCATGCCAGGGCCTTCAGCCACTATAAATGAACTCCAGACGCATGTGCCAACATGCGGGTCCTGGGGAATCAAACTTAGGTCCTTTGGCTTTGCAGGCAAATGCCTTAACCACTAAGGTGTCTCTCCAGCCTTCAAACTTGGTTTTGAGCCACTATTTTGGTTTGCTTATGCTGTTCATTGCTATTCATTTATGTCCACCTGTTCCCTTATTCACTTCGTGAATTTATCCCAAGTTAGTTTTTCTTTTTCTTTTTCTTTTTCTTTTTTTCATTTATTAATTTGTTTACTTATTTGAGGAAGGAAGGGAGGGAGAATGGGTGTGCCAGAGCCTCTAGCCACTGCAAACAAACTCCATATGCATGTGCCACCATGTGCATCTGGCTTACGTGGGACCTGGAAAATCAAACCTGGGTCCTTAGGCTTTGCAGGCATGCACCTTAACCGCTAAGCCATCTCTCCAGCCCCCAGTTAACTTTTTCAATTAACTATGTAACTGAAGGACTGCTTATCAATAATAGATTTAATAGCAGTAAATACTAAATAGTATATCTTTCCTGAGCTTCTCTCTGAATGTTTCATTGTTTTACTCCTCAGCATGAAGACTTTTTGCTTGCCGTGCAGATGAATGAAGAGCAATATCAAAAGGTATTTTGAAATCTAATTGAATTCATTTATTCTCAAATGGGCTTTCTCAGTCACTTGTGTGTGTGTTTTCTTTAGCATTTTGAAAGCACCCTTTGCCTCTAACTTTCTGTTGACCTGCTGAGTTTGCATTTCACTTAAATCACAGGTATATCAGCTAGTGTAGGTGTTGTTACTAGACTGAATCATAATTGAACTGAGATAACTATAGGTTCCTGTTAAAGAATACAACCAGAAATCAGCTAGTAGATACCTGGAGGGAAGGCTTTGGGCAGGGATTTCTGTGTGTATTTTAGTAAAGAAATCCAAAACAAAGCTCCCAAGGTGAGGGAGGCCCGACTGGGTAACTTATTGGGACTTGAATCAGGGCTTCTTATAACCTTCAGGATACAAATTAGGCATCAAGTTGGAGTGGATAAGATTGGTTACTTTGAATTTATGTGGGGGCTCTTGATAAAAAGAGAACAAGTGGGGGTGCTGAGGAGATTGTTCAGTGGTTAAAGCCACTTAACAACATAGTGTGTGTCTGGAGTTTGTTTAGAGTGGCAAGAGGCCCTGGCATGCCCACCCCGCCACCCTCCCACACAAATATTAAAAAAAGAAAAGAAAGAGAACAACAGCTAGTGGTCCACTGACATCTTGGTAAGTTAGAGCTTTGGAATTCAGTCCCTCCACTCTGTTCTCTGGACTTGTCATTAGTGATATCCTTTGTTGTTGTTTTTTAATGGCAGGGTATGGTGACACACACCTTTATATATTTTTTATGGCAGGGCATGGTGACATATGCCTTTATTTTTTTAAGATTTTATTTTAATTTTTTAAATTATTTATTTGGGTTATACCCTTTTTGAGCATGTAATCCTGACTATACCTACAAAATGGCTCCCTTGGGCTAGAGAGATTGCTAAGTGGTTAAGGTACTTGCCTGCAACACCTAATAACCCAGGTTTGATTCCCCAGAACCCATGTAAGGCAGATGCACAAGGTAGCACATGTGTCTGGAGTTCATTTGCAGTGGGTAGAGGCCATGGCACACCCATTCTGTCTGTCTCTGTCTCTCCCAAATAAAGAAAATAATTTTTTTAATGGGCTCCCTTACTCCTACTTCCTGTCACTAGCATGGCAAAGCATGGGCTGCTGGCTGGATAGGTCACTGCAGTGATGGTAAGACCGCGGGTTCACATCCATTTGCTGCTGCTCTCCAGTTCTTTCAGTAGTCCCTAAGATCAAGGAAGGGTTGTGCTATTCTTTTTTTTTTCCCCAAGGTAGGGTCTCACTCTAGCCCAGGAAAGATTGGTTTATAATCCCCTCACACTCCTACCTCATGAGAAGAGGTACTAAATCCTGCTTTTAAAGTTGTATTAGCATTAGAGTGCAGATGTTACCGTTCCCGAGGTGCTGTGGAATTGGAGTATGTGACTCTGAATAAAGAATTCCAGGTCAGCCTGGGCTAGAATGAGACCCTACATTGAAAAACCAAAAAAACAACCAAGGGGCCTGGAGGGATGGTTTAGCGTTTAAGGCATGTGTCTTACTCCAAAGAAGACCCCAGATATGAATGCTTACTATTTGTACATATGAGTTATACTGATATCTTTGTAGCCCAGGTTGGCTTCAAACTCTACATCCTCCTGCCACAGTCTCCCAAGTATTGTGATTACAGATGCTGTACCACCATGGCCAATTTCTGAGCTAGGTTTATTTTATTTTATTTTATTTTATTTTATTTTATTTTATTTTATTTTATTTTATTTTATTATTTGCAAACAGAGAGAGAGGAGATAGATGGAGAGAATGGGCATTCCAGGGCCTCTAGCCATTGCAAATGAACTGCAGATGTATGCACCCCCTTGTGCATCTGGCTTACATGGGTACTGGGGAATTGAACCTGGGTTCTTTGGCTTTGCAGGCAAGTGCCTTAACCACTAAGCAATCTCTCCAGCCCTGAGCTAGGTGTAGATACAGAAAATAATTCATTGTTACTTTGTGTCTCCTGGGATTCAGTTTTGATCTTGGTATGTGCCTGGGCCAGGGAGGGACATGTAGCTGTGAGATGAAAGGCCTCTCCATACTTGAGTGTGTAGACTGGGACATTAACATGTCTTTGTCTGCAGGATGGCCAGCTGATTGAATGCCGCTGCTGCTATGGAGAGTTTCCATTTGAGGAACTGACACAGTGTGCTGATGCTCATTTGTTCTGCAAAGAATGTCTCATCAGATATGCCCAAGAGGCAGTCTTCGGATCTGGAAAGGTAAGTGTGTTATATACATACGTAGGAAAGATGACCGTGCTGATAGACAAATGCAGTTCTGGAAAAGTAAAATTCAGCTGGGCCTGGTGGCACATGACTTTAATCTCAGCACTTGGGAGGCAGAGGTAAGAGGATTGCTGTGAGTTTGAGGCCACCCTGAGACTACATACTGAATTCCAGGTCAGCCTGAGCTAGGATGAGACCCTATCTTGAAAAACCAAAAAAAAAAAAAGGTAAAATTCTATTGATAAGCCAATACATGCATGACTTAATTTGTGTGATTATGTTGATTTCATGTAGCAGGCCCCTGCCTCTGCCTCATCACTTGTTTACAATTAATAAAGGGTGAACTCAGAAATTATTCAGTCTTTTTGAGTATATGAGAGTATATATTCCTGGGCTGGAGAGATGGTTCAGTGGTTAAGGTGCTTGCTTACAAAGCCTAATGACCTGGGTTTGATTTCTCCAGTAGCCATGTAAGCCAGTTGCACAAAGTGACACATGTATCTGGAGCAGCTAGTCACAGTGGCTAGAGGCCCTACAGTGTGTGTGTATGCATGTGCACACACTTTCTGTCTCTCCTCCATCCTTACCTCCCTTCTTCCCTCTCTCGCTCTCTCTGCTTGCAAATAAATAAACTTTTTTTTAAAAGGCTTAACAGGGGCCTGTAGGGATGGCTTGGTGGTTAAGGCGTTTGCCTGTGAAGCAGAAGGACCTATATTCAATTCCCCAGGAACCATGTTAGCCAAATGCACAAGGGGGCGCATGTGACTGGAGTTCCTTTGCAGTGGCTGGAGGCCCTGGCACATCCATTCTTTCTCTCTCTCCCCTTCTCTGTCAAAGTAAACAAGCAAACAAACAAACAAACAAATAAATAAATAAATAAAGGCTTAACAGGGGGCTGGAGAGATGGTTTAGTGGTTAAGGCACTTGCCTGCTAAGCTGCAGGACCCATATGCAACACTACAGATTCCACATAAGCCAAATGCACAAGGTAATGCAAACACAAGGTGTACAATTCTCTCTCTCTCTCTCTCTCATTAAATAAATAAAGGCTTAAGAATTTCTCTGGGCATTAGGCAGGGGAAACACTAGCAGTAGTTTTTTTTTGTTTGTTTGGTTTTTCCAAGGTGGGATCTCACTGTAGCCCAGGCTGACCTGGAATTCACTATGTAGCCTTAGGGTGGCCTTGACTCATGGCAATTCTCCTACCTCTGCCTCCTAAGTGCTGGGATTTAAGGCTTGCACCACCACACCTGGCTGGTCGCTGTCTATTTGGAAGTGTTGCTCAGGTGTCTGAAGCTTTCTCTTCCTATTAAAGAACTGGTTGCAAGCTATTTGAGTAGTAGCAGTATGTAGTTGACTAATCTGAACTTTTTGTACCTGGACAGAGCCAGTGATTAATGTTGTTAATCTCCAGTGATGCTCTCTGAGGTCTTCTCACTGACTTGAGTGTGAACTCTAATGAGGAGGGGAACTATTTACTCCCTCACTCGAGACCACGCCTTAGCTCTGCCCTCCTGACTGCTTCTCATTGCTCATTTGTCCCAGAACCTTCTTCCTTTCTCAGGGAGTCTGCTGTTTTCCATCCCAAGGCCATAGGTACTGAAGAGCCAAACCATCTCCTCCCCCCTCTTCTTTTTTTTAGGTTTTTTTTTTTTTTTTGAGGTAGGGTCTCACTCTGGCCCAGGCTGACCTGGAACTCACTATGTAGTCTCAGGGTGGTCTTGAACTCACGGTGATGGTGATCCTCTTCCTCTGCCTCTGGAGTGCTGGGATTAAAGGCAAGCGCCACCACACCCTGGCCATCTCCTCCCCTATTTTCCATTTCTATTGATTTCCATCTCTTCCTCTTATTCTGACTTACTAGGAGGTCTCTAGCTTTCCACCATCCTTGAGCTGAGGCCTTCTTCCATCTGCTCAAAAAATGTATTTATTTATTTATTTATTTATTTATTTATTTATTTATTTATTTATTTGCAAACAGAGACAGAATGGGTACACTGTGGCCTTTAGCCACTGCAAACATTGACTCCAGATGCTTGCACCCCTTTGTGCATCTGACTTCGTGAGTGCTAGGGAATCAAACTCGGGTTTTTACCACTGAACCATCTCTCCAGCCCTCCATTTCAACTTAATGGATAGTATCTTGGGTTGCTGGAGGTCCTGTGCTGGTATCAGTAGTAGACTTTGTTTTCATTTCATAGCTTCCTCTTGGGAGTGTGGTTTCCTGGAGAATAACTTTATTCTGCCACCTTAGGATCTGTGTTGTCAGCCACTGTTTTCCTCCCATTGACGAATACATTTGACCACCTTGGCACTTTAGTTTTCTGAAGCTATAGTAGATTTTTTTTTATTTCTTTATCTCCCTGCTTACCCTATTCTAGTCAGAGCTCAGCTGTATGGAAGGAAGTTGTACATGTTCCTTTCCAACCAGTGAACTGGAGAAGGTACTTCCTCAGACCATTCTGTATAAATACTACGAGCGAAAAGCTGAAGAAGAAGTCACTGCAGCCTATGCCGATGAACTCGTCAGGTGAGTTCTCATTGTCAACTCATTCCCCAAGATGAAAACTATCTGAACACTTGTCAGAAGACGCTGTATAAAGCTTTGTTGTCTAGGTTTTCTGGCACTTTAGCTGAGACATAAGACAGTAATAGAAGTTTATAAATTAAAAATTCAAGTCAGGCATGGTGGTGTATGCCTTTAATCCCAGCACTCGGGAGGCAGAGGTAGCAGGTTGGCTGTGAACTCAAGGCCAGTCTGAGATTACATAGTGAATTCCAGGTCAGCCTGGGCTAGAGCAAGACTCTAGCTCAAAAAAGACAAACAAAATTCTATAGAAGGAATCTTATATACACTCCTTGTACCTCTTTATCTTCTGTAGATAAAGTTACTGCTCTGTAGAAGGAAAACTGATGTGTGAAGAATTGTTGGAAGGTTGGGATGTGTGCTTAGTAAGTGTTTGACAATGAGGAAGGGTTAGTGTCTAAGTTTCCTGATTAGAGTAAGAACAAGAAAAAGCTCAATCTAGGTTATAATGAAAAGTAAACACTCAGCCATACTCAAAACTCCTCTTGGGCCAGGTGTGGTGGCGCACGCCTTTAATCTGAGCACTTGGGAGGCAGAGGTAGGAGGATCACTGTGAGTTTGAGGCCACCCTGAGACTAAATAGTGAATTCCCGGTTAGCTTGGGTCAGAGTGAGACCCTACTTTGGAGGAGAAAAAAAAAAGTCCCATAAAATTTGTTTTGTGGGCTGGGGAGACAGCTTAATTAGTAAGGCACTTGGCACATGAGTATAAACATCTGAGTTGGGATCCCCAGCACTTGAGTAAAATGTTCAGTGTGATGGCACATGCCTGTAATCCTACTGCTGGGTAAACAGAATTAGGAGACTCCCCAAAGTGGCCTGCTGGCTAGCTAGTCTAGCCAAATTGGTGATCTCCAGGTTCAGTGAAAGACCCTGAGGGAGACATTCCGTGTCAACCTATGGCCTCCACATGTATGTGCACACATGCACATGCCTGTATATGCACTCACATGCATACAAACACACACACACACACACACACTATACACGTATAAACATGGGGAAAAATTCATTTTAACCATGTGAGAACTGCCCTCTGCTACTTATTCCAGGTGCCCCGCCTGCAGCTTTCCTGCTCTGTTGGACAGTGATGTGAAGAGGTTTAGCTGCCCTAATCCTCGATGCCGGAAGGTAGGGATACACCTCTTTTACACATATATATTTGATATTTGGTGTTTTGGACTGTCCTGATGGCCTGTGTAGTATGTACTGTAGGTCTGCATGCTGAAGCACAAAACAGTTTGTGTCCTTTCCTTTCACCAAAGGAAATGACAGTCCATGCTTTGTGATGGTGGTTGTCATGGTTACAGAAATGTTACAGTGATCCCACTTTGGGGTTCCATCTGCAAAGTCCATGTGACATATCTTCAATGAAAGAACTGGGCATCATGTTGGCATCTATGTCAGGCATGGTGTACTTTTCTCTTGACTCCTCAGAAGAACCGTGTGTACTGGGAAAGACCAGAACTGTTCAGTCACCTCCCTGCCACAAACCTTTCTTTCCATGCTTCAAACTAGAACTGTCTTCATCTGCTGTCTGTTTATAAGCCACTTGGGTTTTTAGTGGCTTGGTATCCCCACGCAGGTAGATGTGCTTTTTAGGTCATTTTTTTTAAAATCACATGATCAGAGTTGAATTTTGCTTTGTCCCAGAGAAAGTGAAGAAATTGAGGTGAAGATTAGAGAAAGCCCAGTACCCATGTCAAGCCAGAAGCACAAAGTGGTACATGTGTCTGGAGTTCAGTGTTACTATGGCTGTGTGCATGTGCATACACTCTCTCCCATGTGCCCTCCCTCACACATAGGTAGATAATTTTCTTAATCTTTATTTTATTTTATTTATTTGAGGAAGAGAAAAAGAATGGGTGCTCCAGGTCCTCCAGCCACTGTAAACAAACTCCAGATGCATGCCCGACACATGCAACCACCTTGTGCATCTGGCTTACATGGGTCCTGGGGAATTGAACCTGGGTCCTTAGGTTTCACAGGCAAATGCCTTAACCACTAAGAGCTCCCTCCAGCCCAGTAAATAAAATTTTAAAAGATATTAAAGAACTGGAGAGATGGTTTAGCGGTTAAGGCACTTACCTGAAAAGCCAGAGGATCCAGGTTTGATTCCTCAGTAGCCACATAAAATCAGATGCACAAAGTGGTGCGTGCATGTCTGGGGTTCGTTTGCAGTGGCTGGAAGCCCTGGTACACCCATTCTCTCTTATCTCCCCTCCCCAGTGTGTCTCTCTCGCTTTCTCTAATGAATAAAATAATAATTTTTTTTAAAGATTGGAGAAGGAAGAAATAATGAACTAAATGTCACTGTTGTGTTTCAACATTATTATTTCTCTGTGAAACCAATATGCATTCTTTTTTTTTTTTTTTTTTTCCAAGGTAGGGTCTCATTCTATCCCAGGCTGAACTGGAATTCACTGTGTAGTCTCAGGGTGGCCTTGAACTCTCAGCAATCCTCCTACCTGTCTTCCAAGTGCTGAGATTAAAGGTGTGCACCACCACAGCTGGCTAAAATTTAAAAAATTTAAAAAAAATTTTAAAAAGCCAAGAAAATTGGAAGGCCATTAGTATCTAAAGGCACACACACACACACACACACACACAGAGAGAGTCAAATTGAGCCCTTACCTCACACCATGCACACAAATTCAAAGTGAACTGCAGGGCTGAAGATAGTTTAGTTTAGTTTAAGTTGTTTGAAGCCTATTCCTTCTTTGTATATTCCAGATTCATCCTATGATCCCGTTGCCCTTGCCTGCTGTTTTGGAGAGATGGTCTTGCCATTTCATGAGATTGCAGAAGCAAGGGTCCTAAGGACCCAGATTCAACTCTGTAGATCCCGCATAAGCCAAAGTGGACTGCAGATTTAAGTGTAAGATTGAAGCTATAGAACTCTGATAAAATAGAGGGGCTGGAGAGATGGCTTAGCCATTAAGGCATTTGCCTGCAAAGCTAAAGGATCACAGTTTGATTCTCCAGGACCCACGTAAGCCAGATGCACAAGGGGGTGCAAATATCTGTAGTTCATTTTCAGTGGCTGGAGGCCCTGGCGCGCCCATTCTTTCTCTCTCTCTCTCAAATAAATTTTATATTTATATATTTACATTAAAAAGCTTCAGAACTTTGCTGTTTGGCACTGATTTCCTGAATAGGTAAAAGCAAAACTGTACTTGGGATGCCATGAAACTAAAAAGAGCTGCAGATGAAAAGGAAGAGTTGGTGAACTGGCAGCTCTCAGAAAGCAGCTTAAAACCTTGAAGGCTCAGAGTACATGCTTCATCTTTATCACAGCATTATGCATAGTCACCATGAAGCAGACACTGTTGAGTTCCATCAGCAGATGAGTAGATGCATCTGTTCACCCTGAAAATGAAGGAAATCCTATTCTGTTCTGCGGTGTAACATGGATGAACCTTGGGGACATGATGCTAAGGGAAGTTGGCCAGTCCCAGAAGTTTCTAAAGGTGCTGGGTTACGAGAAATAGGAAGCAGACAGTGCTTGCCAGGGCCAGGAGGAGAGAAAATGATGACTTACTGTGCAGTGGGTAGTTTCAGTCAAGCTAGATGTTTTTGACATCTGCTATATAGCATTTTTACTCTTAAGAGTGTGTTAGTAGGGGGCTGGAGAGATGGCTTAGTGGTTAAGGTACTTGCCTGCGAAGTCTAAGGACCCAGGTTCGATCTCTCTCCAAATCCCATGTTAGCCAGACCCACAGGTGAGGTAAACTCAAGGTCACACATGCCAACTAGGTGGCACAAGCATCTGGAGTTCGATTGTAGTGGCTGAGGCCTTGGCACACCAATTTTCTCTCTAAAACAATGTGTTAGTAGTAGATTTCATGTTATGTTTTTGTTACACTTTTTTTATATGGGACAGGATATGTCATGTAGTTCACTTTCTAATCCCTCGGCAAAGAGGGATGTACATGATGGGCAGGAAATAGCTCTGTTCAACATTGCTGGGGTTTGAGTTTGTCCTTGTAGCATATCCCATCACCTCCCAGAGCTGGCTGGGAGGCCAGCGAAGATTTGCAGGTTTGGAAGAATCACAGATCAGGGTTAGGCTGTGTGTGGATAGGGCAAGGTGCAGATGACTCTTCTGCTTACAACCACCACATAAATGAAGGAAAGAATGCAAGAGGGTGAGAGAATGTTGTCTTGGACACATGAGCTTTCAGAGTCTGGGATTCAGCCTGTGTGTGCTTGCCCAGTGCCTGGCAGGTGGTAAGTGTTGAGAGGGTTTGCTGAGTGACTAGGTTATCAGGGTCTCAAGACCGAGGCTGAGACATGTCAGGTGAATAATATTTTGATATTCTTGCAAACTGTTTGCCAGTATTTTGTTGAACAGTTTATTTAAGTTCATGAGGGAGATTGAGTAAGCAGTTTTGAAAGATGGATGTTAGCTCATCAAGGAGATTGTTTCCTTGGAAGTGTGGTGCATGGCACTCAGGGCATCCTCCTCTTGAGTCATCTCATGTCCCTCGGTGGTGTTTACAATAAAGGGAATGAAGCACAAGGCATTAAGCATTACAAGATCATTTATTTCCAAACTTGATCTTCATCTGCAGATAATGGTGCTCACATTCTAGGTTCCCTTTCTAAATTCTAGGGTGAGCCAAGACAGTGTTCAGATAAGTGTCATGCTGGGCTGTCCTGCTGTGTGAGCTGAGGAACAAATCACCACTAGGTGGCAATGGTGCTCCATGCCGAAAAGTGTTTTCCCAAGAATGCATCAGAACAACTGTCTTGCAGCAGAATGTACAAAATTTTGTTAGGCTTAGTGGTAAAGCAAACCACTATATACATTCAGAAATGAACAGCAGAGGTGGCAATGTTTGGTGTCTATTTTTTCCCTTGCACTTATCCCAGTTCTCCAGGTGACATCCTTTCTGCCATTAATCCTTGAGGATCCTGCATGTATAAGAAACCAGCTGCCAACTGATTTTGGCCTGAGTGAGACTCAGAGCATCTGCTTTCTCATTGTGGTGTTTGCCAGTAACGTACACTCCATTTGGATTTTCGGAAACTTGTCACTCTAAGATGAGGTGTTGTCTGGGCAGGGCTTGGTGCCTGGAATCCCTGAAGACTGAGACACTATCTCTGATGGCACAGAAAGGGCTGAATCTCATCAATGTGATGGGATGCTTGACGAGGCCCTCCTATTCTCTGTGTGATTTCAAAATCCATTCATCAGCTAGTTTGAACATGCTGTTTTTAGGCCTGCATTGGTAGTATTTGCATTGGTAGGACTGAAGAGAGTTAAATTTGACAGTTTTTTAAGAGATTTGAAAGTGATGTTTATGGAATGTTTATTCCTAGGCTATGATACTTCCCTGTTGAATCTCTTTCTACCTCATCAGAGCCAGAATTTTATTCTGTAAACTCCACAGTCCATGGAGAACTTTCCAGAAAGGTAACTAGGGCCATGAAGTGGAGGTTCAGGAACTCTCCGGAAGCAAATGTTTGGACAAGAGACAGCCAATGGGGATAATTCAATCAGAATAGCTGCAAAGAATATCTGGTTTGAGGTCTTCTAGTGTAACCTGAGACTATGCATTGCTTGAATAATCATCCATCTCCAAAGTCACTTGTGTTTGCTTTCCTAGCCACCAACCTTCTTCCTTGTTCATCTTTTTTTTTAATTTTTAAAATTTATTTGATAGAGGCAAAGAGAGGGAGAGAATGGGCACGCAGGGGCCTCCAGCCACCGCAAACAAACTCCAGATGCATGTGCTCCCTTGTGCATCTGGCTTACGTGGGTCCTGGAGAATTAAACTGGGATCCTTTGGCTTTGCAGGCAAACACCTTAACCACTAAGCCATGTCTTCAGCCCGTTTTTTTTTTTTGTTTGTTTTGTTTTTAAGCTTTGTTCAGGCTCCCTCCCATCTTCTGTAGCCTTCAGTGCTATTAACTTTGCGGCCCTGAAATATAACCAAAATACACATCTGCAACAAACCAGTTCATTGCTAAAATTCAGGCATTTGCAGCTGCTTGCAGTAGTTGACTAGTTGTGTGGAGAGAATGTAAATGAACCTGGCCCAGCTGTCAGTGCCAGGGCAGCTCCAGCTGTGATGGTGGGCCATTGGCATTTGCTAGCTGCACTCTTAATCAGGGCCCAGCCTGTCAGCTGACCCCTGGGTGGAACTAGGACATCACATTATGTAGAGATGAATGAAGCTTGCTCTTCGTGTTCCCACTGTCAGGGAGGATGTTTAGTTAAGAAATTACATTGAGAAGAACCAAATGTCTTGGTGACATAATTTTTAAGCCTGTAAGTGAGGACTCACTGGAGTAGAACCCTCCTGCATAATGCAAGTCAGAAGAGAGGGCAGGGTAGAAATTCCTTGTCATGAAACACGACCTGCGTTAGCTGTTGGGAAGCTGAGTTATTGTGCCTGTGGTTCTCAGGAGGGTCCTGCTGCCATGGTGATACTGCCTTCATGTCCATCATGGAGGGTGCTAGCATCAGAGCTCTTGGCTCACACTGTTCCCACAGACACTGTAGAGTGAACACTGAGGCTTGGCATAGAGCTAGGAATCCAAAGAGAAGACCCCTGGATAGATCCACAGCACCATGCCTGCAAGCTGTTCTTATATCAAATAAAAATACATCAGAGCCAGGGAGCAAGAGGGTCCCCAGAAGCGCATTCAGTTTCTGTGTAGCAGTTTTACAATAACTTTGTTTGTTTTTGTTGTTAAGACAGAGTCTTCCTCTGTAGCCTAGGCTGGCCTGAAACTCATTACACTCTGCAGCCTCCCACATGGCTGGGATTACAGGAGTGAGCCATCCTGACTGCCTCCTGTCTAGCATTTAAATTTGTTTATCTATTTAGCAGAGAAATGGTGTGTAAGGACCTCTTGTAACTGCAAGAAAATGAATACTGGCTGTCTGTGGTAAAATGCCTTTTTGATCCTAGCACTCAGGAGGCAGAGGTAAGAACTTTGCTGTGAGTTCAAGGTTAGCCTGGAACTACAGAGTGAGATACAGGTCAGCCTGGGCTATAGTGAGATCCTACCTTGGAAAAAAGAAAAAAAGAACTCCAGATGCATTGTGTCTGGCTTTTTGTGAGTACTGAGAAATTGAACCCTGGGCCTGCAGGCTTTGCACACAAGCGCATTTAACCTCTGAGCCATCTCTCCAGCCCTGACTAGCAATTTTTTAATTTTTTTTTCAAGATAGGGTCTTACTCTGGCCCAGGTTGACCTGGAATTAACTGTGTAGTCTCAGGGTGACCTCGAACTCAGGACACTCTTCCTACCTTGCCTCATAAGTACTATGAACAGCTTTTTAGTGGAGAACAAAAACAACAAAACGGCCGGGCGTGGTGGTGCACGCCTTTAATCCCAGCACTTAGGAGGCAGAGGTAGGAGGAGTGCCATTAGTTCGAGGCCACCCTGAGACTACATAGTGAATTCCAGGACAGCCTGGACCAGAGTGAAACCCTACCTAAAAAAAAAAAAAAAATGGCAAGCAGATATGTCCTTCTGCTTCACGGACAGAGAGATATGAGCAGTTCTGACCTGGAGGCTGCCTGCTCAAAGAGTTCAGGTTGTCAGGACTCTTAAGTAAAGGTTCTTTGGTGCTTTTGTTATTTCTGAAAACCAACAACACATGCCTGCTGAGGTGACCAGGCTCTCTAACCTGTGTTTCAGGGCCTAGGATGTCATGTGAGGAAAGTGCATGTGCCTGTATATGATCATATGCCCATGAAGGACAGATACATGGTGCCATTTTCTACATGGAATTTTAATAAGTGGAGCCTGATAAAAATGCTAGTCAGGAAGCCAGGTGTGGTGGCACACACCTTTAATCTCTGCACTCTTGGAGGCAGAGGTAGGATTGCTGTGAGTTAGAGGCCACCCTGAGACTGAGACCCTACCTCAAAATACAAAAAAAAAAAAAAAACCTCACATTAAGAAATCCCTCAAGGGGCTAGAGAGATGGCTTAGTGGTTAACGTGTTTGCCTGCGAAGCCAATGGATCCAGGTTTGACTCTCCAGGACCCACGTAAGCCAGATACACAAGGGGTGCATGCATCTGGAGTTTATTTGCAGTGGCTGGAGGCCCTGGTACACCCATTCTCTCTCTCTCTCTCTCAAATAAATAAATGAATAAAATATATTTTAAAAAATTAAATTAAGTTTTAAAAAAATCCTTCAAGTTTTGTTTTGCTTTGTTTGTTTTTCAAGGTAGGGTCTCACTCTAGCTTAGGCTGACCTTGAATTCACTATGTAGTGTAGTCTCAGGGTGGCCTCGAACTCACGGCGATCCTCCTACCTCTGCCTCCAGAGTTCTGGGATTAAAGGCGTGCACCACCATGCCTGGCTCCCTCAAGATTTGATATCTCCAAACTCTTTTTATAAGTGAATTACCTCCATTTTCTCTTTATACCACTTGTATTACCAGATGTCAGCCCTTTAATTTGTTTTAGTCATCTCTTTGTGTTGTCCTTGAGAAAGGGCTGAGAAGGGAGTGCGCATGTGTAGTTGCTGGTGTCTTGTGAGAGTGTGATCAGGTCCCTCCTTTGCATTCTCAGCACAGAAAGCTGCAGGGTTTCCAGCCTTGCCAGGTAGAAGAGACATCGTTGCCATGGCAATACCACAAGCATGAAAATACCCTGGTCTCTGTGGGTGTGTGTCAGGGCAGAGAAACATGGGAGGGAGGTGCCAGCAGAGGAGTGTTAAGAGCACTGACAGAGCAAAATTAGAGCAAAACCAGAGCTGCCTAATTTAAGGTCCTTTCCCACTGGTATTTGTGGTAGCCGTGAAATGGAGATGGCCTTTGACCCTTTAGTGTCCTCCCTGGTTTTGAGACAAGAAATGGAGTAATGGAGGGCTCTGTCACCTCACTAGTACCCAGAGATTTACCACCCCATTCCACTCAGACTTAGTCACCCTGCCTGGAGAACCCCACTGTCCCCACCTCCAGTGCAACAGGCAAAAGCACTGGTCCCTGCCTTCACTTTGAAACTGCATTGCTTTGTGTCCGCACTGCATGGTAATGGCCCCTAGGAAGACTTGGTAACCTTGGTAACTCAGACTTGAAGAGAAACAGAATCCTATCAGCTGAGGTCAGGGCTGAGAGCACTAAAGTGCAGCTAGTGGGCAGTGCCTCCTCCAACCCAAATAAATGCAGTTACAGTTCCTTAGCTTTGGGAGCTTGGCATTATTCCTTAAGAGGCTGAAGACAGCCATGTGGCTGATGGAACCCTCCTTGGGTGGGTCTTTAGGGTCTTTATAGGCCCTGTAGTCACATAGCAGGTAACAGCAGAAGTCAAGCCTAGGGTTTCCAGTTGCTCTTAATTTGGGGTGGTGTTAGTATGGGGTCAGTTTTCATAGGCCTTATCTTTCTGAGATACACTGAAATGTATAGAAATGAACCAGATAATCTTGGATGTGCTTCAGTATTACAAAAAAGAGATGGGAGACGAGGTAGAGGGCAGATATCTAGGATTGGACCCGAATTGATCATTAGTGTTAATCATAATGGTGAGTGATGGGTACCTGGGGCTCTTTACACTGCCTACTTTTGTATGTATTTAAAATTTCCCATAATAAAAAAAAATACTTTAAAAGACCTCACTAGGGGCTGAGGGTATATATGACTCAGTGGTAGAAACACTTTGCTAGCATGTACAAGGACCTAGGTTTGAGTTCCAACACTGTAAAATAACAGCAAATAAAGAAAATCAAGGCTGGAGAGATGGCCCCGTGGTTAAGGTACTTGCCTGCAAAGCCTAAGGACCCAGGTTCATTTCCCCAGTATCCACATAAAGCCAGATGTACCAAGTGGCACATGCATCTGGAGTTCGATTGCAGTGGCTGGTGGCCCATTCTCTATTTCTTTTTCTTTGCAAATAAAAAATATATAAATATTTTTTTAATAAAGAAATAATTTTGCTAATTTTGCTGTGCTTGTGCCTTTACCTGCTTTGCTTTTTGGTATGAAAGTATGTCTCTAGAACTAGGAAGACCCTACCCAGGTGTTCTGTCCTCGGGCTCAGTCACTTTACTGAGATGCTATCTGTGAGAAGGCAAAGGTTCTTGATCCTGGAAGAGGGCAAGTTCTATGTGCAGCTTCTGTTTGAGATAGTTCTGTGTTCTCTGACTCCCTTGGGAAAGCCAACCCAAATTCCCTGTGTGGAATCTGTGCTGGCTTACTGGGACCCTGCACTGGGGATGGCTTCCTCCTCTCATTTGCCAACCCTTCTCTCCCCTTATTTTTCCCCTACCTCCTGGACCCTCATTTTTCCCCTGCTCCTCTGGAGTCTGGTGTGACCTATGACAGACTGTCCCACTGTCTCCAGGACAACGTTTCTCTATGTTATCCTGCCTCAAAGCCCAAAAAGAGACGAGATAACCTTTCGAGTGTCCTTCCAGCCCAAAGTCAATGATTTCTAGAAAGCTGGGATTGGTAATTGCTTTTCAAAAAGAAACACACTGAGAGTTTCTTAGATCAAATCCCTGTAGCCTCACTAAAGCACTTTTTTTCCTCCATTATTTCCCATCAGAGGTTCATATGAAAAGCATTTTAGGTTTCAAAAGCTCCCTGCATCTATGAAGCTGATCTAGGTTACAGCTCAGAGCAAGTGAAACACCACAATTTTTCTTTTCTTGTCTTGTCTTTGACTCCAGTTTGTCCTTTTGCCTTCCTCATCCGACCTATCAGACTTTGTAGCTAAAAACATCTCTTATTACCAGGACCCTCATATTTCAAAGATCTCTTGCCCCCATGGAAGACTCTCCTTCACCCTCAAGGCCAACACTAGCTCCGCAGCTCTCTGCACAGCCTCTCTCCAGGAGAGCACCTCACTTCTTCCACCCTGTGACGGCTGGCAGCTGCTGCTCTCCCTGCCCTTGGATCTGTCTCTGCAATTGATTCTTCCTCAGAACATCTGCCAGCCATAGATGCTGGAGGGCCTGCCCTCCTTCCTTCTCTATGGTGGGATATCTCTGTTCTGAGAACAGTGTGGTAATTTGTTCAGCAGCTGCTTATTTAGCATGGCTGTGCCAGACCAAATGCAGGAAGGATAGCTATAGCCTGGACTAGAGGCTGGGTGTGAGGCCGAGTCATCCAGACCATTAGATGGTGGGAGTCGGTGACTGCCATGGAAAAGAAAATAAAAGGTCACGGGATTTGGTAGGCTTGAGGAAACTGCTCTGTGAGTGAGGCCGGCTTTTACCTGACTGCGCCGCAGTGGGATCTAATGGGTGGAGGCAGCATTTTACTGTGGTGCAGAGTGATATGAGCCAGGCTGTGTGCAGGGTCAGCTACGGGCACCTTATCATCTAGGGTGAAGGCAGTGGGACTAGAAAAGACAGGTGAGCCCCAGATTGTGGAGGGCTTCACAAAAATACATAGCAGAGAGGGTGACATTTATTCTGGAGACCCCAAGGAGCTGGTGCCAGCTTAACATAAGACAGTGGCTTATTTGCTTTAGGGGTGAACTTTGCAGAGCCCTGAGAGGGAGTGGGCAGCAGAGAGAGGCATATAGATAGAGAGCATTGGGGAGTCTGACAACAAAGTTACCACAGCAAGTCACTGCTGGTAACCGGGGACACAGCTCCTGTAGTCCTCAATTAATCCTTTTGCCCCAAAGGCCAAGTGTTGTCTGACACTTTCCTAGCCCCTGGAAGACTGGGAGTGCGAGTGCCAGTTTTCTGAGGGCTGCCTTGGGTCAGTGGTCAAGGGTGACATTGGAGTTGCAAAGGTGACTTCTAGGGCCATCAGAGACACCCATCTCAGGCTGTGTGCCAGGGATACACTCATCCTTCCTGTGGCTTCTGTAGCAGATTCTTGGGCAGTTGGAGCTTCACTACAATTCCATAGGCCAGCACTTTTTTTGTGTTTGGTTTTGTTTTTTCTTTTCTTCAGTCCCTGGGCACTTTAAATGTGGAAGAAACTGTGCAACCATCACAGATTCTCCCCCCATTTAAAATGGCTTGTTTTCCAGCCGAAAGCATGTTGGATAAGCTTAATTTCTCTCACTCAGATAAGCTTAATTTCCCTAACTCTCAATGTGCCTACAGAGAATTGCCTAATTCTCCTTTTGCAATGTGTTTCCCCAGCTGCTGGGAAGCCTGCTTCCCCCCACCCCCTTGGGCCTCTTGACAGAAATACAAACAATTTAAGGCCTTGTGTTACAAACTACTGTTTTAATAGCACAAGGGCCTGGCATATCGGTGTGTTTTCTTGGGATGGACTTAATCTGGAGCCTGTGGCCGTTTTCCTGGCCTTCCATGCCTCACAGAAGACAGAGAGCAAGGCCACACTGGTTTCTTCTGTTCATCACATCAGGTCACATCCTTACCCAACCCTAGTTCCCAAGTTTATACAAGGTGCTTGGGCAGGATCTGACTAGAAAGAACTGTGTTCCCTGCTTAAGCCTTTTGCACAAAACCTTCTAGTAAATGGCAGGGGGAGGGGAGACACCTCAGAGCAGCTAGCAGGGTCTATTATCTCCCTTCAAGGATGCCTGGTGTGTACCACCCCATCTTGGGGTGGCTGAAGGGAGAGCACTCTGCTATGACTGCCAAAACCACAACAAATGACAGCTTTCCGTTCTGTCATCTCTGGGCTCCAGTGCTGGGCGAGCAATTCATTTTTCTACCATAAAAGGGCAATGAGATCTGTCTATAGCTGCTGTGCTTTCTGCACCCTGAGGAGAAAGCAGTCGGCATGGAGAGCTGCTGTCAGAGGAGCTCTGGCCCTGCTTAGTTTGGCCTCCAGGGCACAGTGACAGTTGTGAGAGGAGGGCTGGGACCTGCATACTGACCCTGCCCTGCCCTGCAGTGTGATCAGCTTAAGGCATGGGAGCTCAGGACAGGCTAGGTGTTTGGTTCTTTTGGTTTGTGATTATAGGTGTTCCATTTCTAAAGAAGACTTGGGAGATTACACACCCCATCCTCCCCTTTCAGGGGAAGAAAGACTATAGATGGTTTAAGTACCAGATTTGTGCTTTCTATCTTTTGGTTATGTGTGGGCTCATGGTTAGCTCTCTAACAACACATTTCCCTTGTCATCTGTTGTGTACAGTTTGACTCAAGTAAAGGTGAGCCACAGAGCTCTTTATCAACAGACAAGTCTTAGTTGGGTAGGCTTGTTTAAGTGTTATCTATTGAACTCTTAGGTTGTTCAGAATCAGCAGAGGAGTGCTTAGAAAGCAAATCTTCCCAGCTGGGGGCAGGGTGTGGTGGTGTACCATGTAATCTCTGCACTGAGGCAGAAGCAAGAAGGATCAGGAAGTCGCCCATCCTGGGCTACATGAGGCCTTGTCAGGAGGATGGGAGAGAGCTGCTCAGTTTTTTTGACAATATTAGGATACTTGGAGACAGTGGCTGTGAAATTCCTATCCCATGTACCCTGTCCAAGGGGCCAGGATAGCATCTTGACACAAGCTGGACAGGTGTCTGTTTTAACCACACAGCCCAAGACCAAAGGCCCAACCAGCCCCTGTCTTTTGTCTGGCTCCTTTGAAAGTTTTCCTGTAGAGAACTGAGGCTTGTTTTGTTCAGACCTTCCTTCTCCCTGATTCCAACGGAAGCTGGAACTAAACAGAGCACATTCCAGAGGGAATAAAAATCATGACCAAGAATCTTGCTGATCCAGAAATTTGCTAGGAAAGCAAGGCTCTTCAAGGTTGAATGTTATTGCCCAGATAGCGCTAGTTGGACTGGGTTCTGCGCTCGCTGGCTCCAGTTTAGAAGTGAATCACAAGTCATTCCTGAAAGAGAGAGTCATTTAGTAGAAGTTGCTGGATCAAGCTCTATGGAAGTGAGTTGAGTATTGCATACCTAGACCCCATTTTGAAGCTGTTAAGATGAGCTTGAAACCACCATTCTGGCAAATAAAGCAGTTGGATGGGTGGCCTGAAAATGCAATTTATACAGCTCTTTCTTTTTAAGTAAACTTCTCTCAGTTCCTTTTTTCTCACTAGCCTAATGCTGAATCTCAATCTTTCTACCTCTTCTTTCCTCCCTCCCTCCCTCCTTCTTCTCTTCCTTCCCCCTCCCTCTTTCTTTGGTACTGGGCCTTGATCCCAGGGCTCTGTATACCAGGCAAACACTCTACTGCTGAGTATATCCCCAGCCTTTGAATCTCTTAATCTGGTTGAAGCTGATTAATGAGACCTCCCTGGCCCATCTCAAGACCTTCTCTGCTAGGAACACACAGGCATTGGTTGGAGAGAGTGGGGAGAGCATCTTGCTGTGGCCCATACAAGATTTTTATGGAAATCTTGGAAATAATTTTCTTTCTGGTTTTTTTTTTTGTTGTTGTTGTTGTTGTTTTTGGTTGGTTGGTTTGGTTTTTTGAAGAAGGCGCAGGCTGACCTGGAATTCACTATGTATTCTCAGGGTGACCTTGAACTCACAGCAGTTCTCTACCTCTTCCTCCCAAGTGCTGGGATTAAAGGCCTGTGCCACCACACCCAGCTTCTTTCTGCTTTTGAGACAGGATCTTACTATGTAGCCCAGGCTGGCCTCAAACTTGTGGCTTCTGCCTCCTGAGTGCTGGGATTACATGTGTATGCCACCACACTGAACCTTGGAAGTCCCTCCTATTCCCCCTTTTTTTTTTTTTGTTCAGCAACAGCAAATGAAATTCATCTTACAGAACATTTATTCTAACTATTGAAGCAAATTTCTTAAGTAAGTAGCATTTCCTTCTGTGACTGACACACACTCCTTCCCCATCCCTCACTGTCTGTGCATGCCAGTACATCCTGGCCATGTGATGACCACTTAGAGAAATCAGCTGCCTTCTTTCCTAATTTGGTTACGGTATGCTCCAAGCAGTCTTGCCTAACCTTAGAAAAATACAAACACAGGGAGTAGCTCCCAGAGAGCAAAGGGGAATTTCCTCTTATCAGAAGACCCACAGTTCCTCCCTTACTTCCTCTACAAAGAAGGAAGTGACACTTTAGGAGGGGTAGCTGGCTCTGAAGTTCTCTCTTTAAGCTTGGCTTCTTCCTCATCCTTACTGCTTCCCCTACATGTAAACTTGAATTTTAGTCTTCAGGATATTCACTTTCAAGGCTGGGCTTAGTGGTATACACCTATCATTCCAGCACTCAGGAGGCACAGGGAGGACTATCATGAAGTTGAGGCTAACCTGGGCTATATAACAAGACCCTGTCTTTAAAAAAAAAAAAAAAGAGGGCTGGGCTATCTATTTTCCATTTAGATATTCATGAACAAGGAGCAGTTAACACATTTAGGTACACTTACACCATGTCATATACTAGGAGTCAGCAAACTTTCTATAAAAAGTAAAGAGTAAATATTTTAGGCTTTGTACTCCAGCTACTCACTTCTGCCTTTAGCACAAAAGAAACTACAGATGATATGTAAATAAGTGAATGTAGCTGTATTCCTGGATAATTATATTTCAGGTAATGTTGGCAGGCCAGATACATCTCCAGTGTGCCAACATGGAGCTGGCTACAAGATTTTTTTTTCCATTTGTGTGGTGTGAGTTGCATGTGTATGTACACATAATAAATAGAGGCTAGAGGTTGGTGCCAGGTGTTTTCATTGATCGCTCTCCACCTTATTTACTGAGACAGGACTTATCACTTGAACCCAGAGCTAGTAGATTCAAGTAGTCTAGCTAGCCAGCTTGTGTCAAGTATACCCAATCACTGGGAGTAAGTGCATAATCCCACCACACCCACCCAGCATTTACATGGGTGCTCAGGAGTTAGAGTTGGTTCCTCATGTTTATGCAGCAAATATTTCTTTTTCTTTTTTTTTTTTTTTTTTTTTGCAGCAAATATTTCTTAACTCCCTAGCCCCACTTAAAGATACAAAGTGTAATGGAACAGTATGCCTACACTGATTTTTTTTTTTGTTTGGCTTTTATTTTCTGTATGTATGCATTCATGCATGTGTACATGTAATCATGTGTGATTATAAGCACACATATACCATAGCACATATGTGGAGGTCAGAAGACAACTTTCAAGTCAGCCCTCACCTATCTGTCCCCTTTGAAGCAGCATTTCTCTCTCTGGATTTTTTTTTTAAGATTTATTTATTTATTTATTTATTTATTTGAGAGAGAGGAAGAGAGAATGGGCATGCCAGGGCCTCCAGCCACTGCAAATGAACTCCAGATACATGCACCCACCCCCTTGTGCATCTGGCTTACGTGGGTCCTGGGGAGTCGAACCGTTGTCCTTGGGCTTTGTAGGCAAGTGCCTTAACCGCTAAGCCATTTCCCAGCTCTCTCTCTCTCTCTCTGTCTGGATTTTTGCTCTGTCTTTCTTTGCTACATTTGCCCCCAAGCTTCTGTCTTCACCTACCCTCTCACTGTCAGTGTTAGCATCAGTTTGTTGGGATTATAGAAGCTCGCCAAGACTTTCAGCTTTTTACGTGTGATTTGGGATTCAAACTCAAGTGCTCCACCTTGAGCCGCTACACAGCAAGTGCTTTTTCAACTGAGCTATCTTGCTGTCCCATTTGTTTGTTTTCTTGAGTCATATCTGTGTACCTCATGCTGGTCTTCAATTCACAAGCCTCTTGTCTCCCCAGTGTTAAACTCACAGGCAATGTATCATCACATCTAGCTCCACATTGGGGTCTTAAATGGGATGAGGACATGTTGCTGACATATACATAAAATTAGTTTGGGAGGATAGATAGGGTGTTGGTAACCAGTATTGCTCTGTAGGGAGGCCCACTTTCTCAGTAGCCTAAAGCTGAATAAGGGAGGAGGTATGAATACACACTACTTTGTCAACAAAAGAATTATTGTCATTGTAGGGCTGGGATGTGGCTTGGTTGGCAGAGTACTTGCCTAGCATACACAAAGCCCTGAGTTTCATCTCTGGTAATGCATAAAAACCAGGTATGATGGTGCATGTCTGAAATCCTAGCACTTCCAGCTATCAAGAGGGTTAGAGGATCAGGAGTTCAGGGTCATCCTGGACTACAAGAAGCCCTGACTCAAAAAGAGAAAATTATTACAGTCATTGTCATCAACTTGTCATTCTGATTGCTTGTGTGTGTGTCATGTGTATGTATAAGGTACACATGCAGTGGCCAGAATAGACCATCAGTTGCCCTCTGTTGCTGCGCTTTCATTTAGTTTCCTTGAGACGAGTGTCTCACTCAACCTGGAACTGCTGTTTATTTGGGGTTTTCCCCTTTCAGGACTGTGCCCCGCATACCCAGCTTTTATGTGTGTACTTCGACAGCAAGCACTTACAGGCTGAGCCATATCCCCCATCCCCATTCTGATCTGTTAAAGCTAAAGAGTTTAATTTGTTTCAAGAGAAGTCAAGAAAAGGGGGATTATAATTGTTAAAGTATGCTTGTATATTTATAGTCTCAGAGCTGGGTCTCTGATCTCACATGCAAATATCCTAGCACCTGTAAAAAGCAGCTACCTCAGTTGTAGGTGAGGTGCTGAGGTTTGTGTTAAGTGGAAAGAGCTAGAGTCAACCAGCCAGCAATGCCTTTCTTGGGTCTTTCTGCTCAGGCCCCATTGATAGCAAATGCTCTGGAGCCACTCACTGGGCAGGATGGAAATTACGGGCCAGAAGTCAGATCCCTGTGGGAGTGAAAAGAGCCTTCAATAACTAGAATTCAAGACTATGTCTACTGACTCCATGGGTTCTGATTCACACAAACATTGGCATGACTGGCTTTTACTACACTCTGTTTTTGTTTGTTTTTCGAGGTAGGGTCTCACTCTAGCTCAGGGTGGCCTTGAACTCACAGTGATCCTCCTACCTCTGCCTCCCAAGTGCTGGGATTAAAGGCATGCACCACACCAGGCATGACTGGCTTTTAAAATGCCTGTTTTGGGTTGTGAAAGCAGTGATGAAGTTGATGCTTTCCCAATATGAAGTGCAGTTCACTTTTTGGTATGTGCAAAAGGTTGAACAGCAAATCCTTCTCTGCCTAGGAGGCGGTGTGGGTATAAACAGATGAAGAATTCACATATGGCTGCTGGCCTCATCTTCCCAAGCAGATGTTCTTCAAATAGCCAAACTAAGCCTTTTCCAGGCATAATTTGCAGGCTTCAGCTTGTCTACAAAACTGTAGAAATGTCATAAGTGGGAGCTTTCAAAATCTCTTCTTGCAAACCTGGAGAATTGTGAAGAGACAAGGCAGTAGCAACAATACAGACTCTTGCCCTCTCTGGCAAAGGAAGGAGCTGCCATAAACCAGGTTGCTGTTGTGGCTGGAAAAGTGGTCAGCAGGCAAGTTCTGCTGAATAAGCGGGCCTGGACTTTGATGAAGTAAGTCAGTTAAAGCATCGGAAATGTATTTGAAAGATGCTGGTCTAGTTTCCTCTGACCTCAGTTTCATCCACTGGCCATTCTCCAGTACTGATGGACTCCCTGCCAGGTGGCCAGGGACGTAGAACCAGCTGTACCTCGGAGAGCTGCACTTTGCCATACATGTAACTCCTAAAGGAAGCCAAGGCTTTCAAAGTCTGATTTGAAACCAGCATTCTCTTTCTCAAATGCATGTATGCTCACACCACACCTCCCCACCCCTGCCTCGGCTTTCTCCTTTGCTGCTTTTAACCTTGAAACCTCTGTTGCATGCTTCTGCATTCATCCCACTCCTGCTCTTGCATTATTACTGGACCTGGAGCAATCTAGCCAGAATCCTGACACTCCTAATTACTTCCTGTAACCGAGAAATGGGGAGGAGAATGGGTCATGAGACATTGTCTTGGCAATTGAGTCCTGTTTTCAGGTAGAACGGTGAAGTGCTTTTCTTGTTTGAGATGTGACTAGATTGTCCTCTCAGCACAGACAGACCTAGCAGAGCAGGAGTGGAGACGCTTCTCATTTTGTCACCCTGGGCTTATACTCAGCATCACACAACAGTCTCCCCGACCAAACAGTTCTTTGGATGCAAAAGTGGTAGGACTGGCATTGCAAGCAGAGTGTAGGGAAACAGAGCCCTTGCTGGCTCCATGTATTTGGGTAAGCCTGTGACTTACAGACTTGACTCATCTTAAGTTACATCTTCATCAGTCCCCAAATGATAGCCCATGACGAATGTGTACATTGTACACGTGTGCACGTGTGTAATTAGAAGGCCTGAGGTTGCTAGAGCCAACTTGTGCTGGCAGAAAACCCATGCATGTGTCCCTGGCATAGGGATAGAAGAGAGCTGTGGTCTTCACCTGCCTCCCTACCCCTCCTATATGAAGCTGCCTCCTCTTCTGTGGAGGGGATACTCCATCCCCGCCCCCCCTATCCGGTTCTACTGTGAGGTGAAGGCACTCAGGAAAGGCACTGATATGAGCTCTCAGTATAGCTGGAGTCAATATAGGGCACCACCTCCTCCCACTGTGAGAATGGAGTACTACTTCTGCATAGCCATTGATGCCACCTGGGAAGCCTTGAATGGATCAATAGCCAAAACCCATGCAGCTGTTAATCAGAGGAGCGGGATGTAAAGGAGGATTATACAGTGTATTGACACCTGTCCACAGTACCATGCTGTATTTTACTCATTTGCTGTCATAGAATTACAGCCCCCAAAACTAGCTTTCTTATGCTTTACAAACTTAATTTGTGGGAAATCCAGAAGAAAAGGCAGCTACTTTTATTTCTTTCTTAAGTATATTTTTATTTATTTATTTGCGAGGGAGACAAACAGATACTGTGGGCCTGCCAGGACCTCTTGCCATAGCTAATAAGCTCCAGGCATATGTGCCACTTGGTATAACTGACTTTATGTGTGTATTGGGCAGTCAAACCTAGGCCAGCAGGCTTTGTAAGCAAGCACCTTTAACACTGAGCATCTCCTAACCCCAAAAGGCAGCTACTTTTAAATCAGCCACATATGGTGGCACACACCTGTGATCCCAACATTTGCGAGGCTGAGGCAGAAGAGTTGTGAATTAGAGGCACGGGTGTCAGGTAGTCCAGGCTAGCCTCAAGTTCATTATGTAGTTCAGGTTGACCTTGAACTCTTGATCCTCCTGCCTCTACTTCCTAAGTACTAAAATTACAGACCAGTGAGGAACCTAGGGCTTTATGATATGAGGCAAGCACCCTACCAGTTGAATTATATCCTTAGACCTCTTTTTTTTCTTTTTCTTCTTCTTCCCTTTCTCCTTTTCCTTTCTCTGTTTAGTACTCAAATATGGCCATGCTTAAGAGAGTCATGGGGTGAGTCATGCTTTCCAAAACTGAAAGTAAATCCTGACACTTTCCACATGTCCCATGTACCAGGAAATGCTGCGTATGATCACAGGAATGACACCAGCTCTGTAGCAGCCATTATAGCCCCCACTTGAACAAGAGGATCCCTTCTCCCCAGAGTCCTGAGTGTAGCTATATCATGGGACTTCATTCTGTCTTTCCAGTATGGCAGCCTATTTTCCTATGAGCCACAGGAAAACCAACTCTATCCCCAGCCTCACAGACCACTCAAAATAAAATAGTAGGTTTTTGTTGAGGTCTCTGAACCTTTCTTTTTCTGTTGACTCATTCAGTCAGCATTGAAGTTCAGGCTCTTCAGATTTTGTTGTTTTGAGACAGGGTCTCATGTAGCCCATTTCTGATCCTCCTGTATCCACCTCTAAAGTGGTGAGATTATAAGCATGTTAAATCACACCTAGCTCTAAATTTTACCCTTAAGAGCACAGAGGTACAGTAATTTAGGTAATGTTAGCTCTTGTGTCATAATTATTAAAGCAACTGTATTATTGATGAGCAAGTGAAATAAAATAAGAAATACCCAGTGCTAGAGTCACCAACAAAATTTGTATGTCCCATTCCACAAACAAGGTAGACATGTAAATTCTGATGAGGAAGTGTCTCCAATAAAAACACATCAAGGACACAGAACAAGGCAAGGTTTGCACAGTGTGATCTTCTTGGTTCCTTAATGGACCTGTAACTACAAGCACAGCTTTGTTCTTGAAGGAAACGTAGCCAAAGAAAGGCTTGAGATAAGAAGGATTCTCTGCCCTTTGTGAAACCTTCTGTATTTCTTAGCATGTACATGTATGTCATCCTCCTCCCCCAATGTCAATATATATACTTAAATTTAAAAATAAAAAAATGAAGTGCTGGTTTTCCTCATATGTGTTCTGCCTGGAATGAACCAATGTGTAGCTCCTGCCCTTCTTTCTCTAGTTCCCAGATATTTGAGGGTATTATGAGGCAGTTTTTACTTTGGTTTCATTTACTGCTTGCTTACACTTTTTGTAACTTTTTGGTTTTTCAAGGTAGGGTCTCTCTCTAGCTTAGGCTGACTTGGAATTCTCTATGTAGTGTCAGGCTAGCTTCAAACACATGGTGATCCTCCTACCTCTTCTTCCTCAGTGCTAGGATCAAAGGTGTGCACCACCATGCCCTGAACGTTTTACTCTACTTTTTCTCCTAACATAAAAATAATTGAAAGAAGACCCAGCGTTGCTGGAAGTACTTTCAGCTTAAAGCCCAGTGAGCCCATCAGCTGAATTGTTTCATGGCTTCTTACTGTTCCAGCCACCTCTTGAGTTTCATTTT
This sequence comes from Orientallactaga sibirica, assembly GCA_036365145.1. Taxonomy (NCBI): domain Eukaryota; kingdom Metazoa; phylum Chordata; class Mammalia; order Rodentia; family Dipodidae; genus Orientallactaga; species Orientallactaga sibirica. The sequence goes on along the minus strand of JAEOAD010001990.1, from coordinate 17,947 downwards.
CATACATCCCAAGTGGCAGTTATATCCCTAGACTAGCAGAATCAGAAGTTCCAAGGCACCCTTGGCTATGTAGCAAGTTTGAAACCAGCCTGGGCTGTATGAGACCCTGTCTCAAAAAGATAAGAGTAAATAAAAGAGTGATGGAAGAGATGGCCTTTTTCCCCTCGCTGGCTGCCTGAGGTGGGCAGGAAGGAATGTGTGCAAGATTCTCTTGTTGCCTCTCATCTTCAGGTCCTTGAATATGTCAGTGAATTTATTTATTCCTTCCTTCCTCTACTGCTTCCATTTCTGTTCTTGTTTCTTTAACTTTGTGGGCATTTGATTTTTCTGTGAGACCGTCTTACCTTAGAATCTTGTAAGGGGCAAAGAAGCTGAGCCCAATCTTGGACCTAGAACAACTTCAGTGACGTTTAGGTTGGTGTATTAAGGGAGGGAGAATTGCCCTCTTGCATTGTGTTTGCCCCAGAGTTAGCTACAGGTAAACTCTTTAATGTCTAGATATTCCACATGTCCCTTAATTTCTAGCTTTTGATCTGAAACATGGTGCTTTGGGCAATACAGTCAATTGACTGGTAATGAGCCCATTTGTGCTAGTAAGGGCTTCTGCTTTCATGGTTTAAGACTTTCTGTCGTAGTTTGTTGCCACAAATAGCGCTGCCTTTGACCGCTCCCTTGACAAGTTTCCCAAGCCCTGCTTGCATGTGTTAAAAGAAGTTGGTGGACTACAGTTAACAGAGTCAAAGATGTTGACAAAGTCACCAATATACATGGCAGGTGAGGCAGCCTGCATAGTAGCACTCGCAGTTCCAAGCAGCAGCTCCCGATCACAGAAATGATGACATTGAGATTCTAAACTGCATGCTGTGTGATCCCCAACAGAACAGTCTCTTGACTTTCTCACCAGAGAAATGAAATGGTAGTGCCCATTCCTGATCCAGCTGTCCCTCCACAGGGAGCTTTGACAGTGTGCAGAGACAAAGGCAGCTAGAGTCTCACTCTCCTTCCTCCTCCAAGACACACAGCATGTTAGGGTCACCATCTCTCACTGCTGATTGTCAAAGAAAGATCTTTCCTAGAGGACCGAGGTGACACTGCATCTTAATCAGGACTCAAGTGGGAGAGGAACCCTGCTCAGTAGAAGCAGAGGTCTCTCCTAAGATGCATGGGGTACCTGGAGGGTGCAGGTCAGAGAGTGAAAAGGAAGTGAGAGTGGATTAAATTAACATGGATCCTTAAAACTGAGCCGGTGAGGACTGGAGGTGTAGTTCAGCAGTAGATGAGGCCCTGGACCCAGGCAATGCAAAAAGAAAGAAAAAATGAAACTATCCAGGCACATTTTTTTCAGCTCTTTTTTTAAAAAATATATTATTTATTTATTTATTTATTTGAGAGAGAGAGAGAGAGAGAGAATGGGCGCACCAGGGCATCCAGCCACTGCAAACAAACTCCAGATGCATTCACCCCTTGTGCATCTGGCTTACATGGGTCCTGGAGAACCAAACCGGGATCCTTTGGCTTTGCAGGCAAACACCTTAACCACTAAGCCATCTCTCCAGCCCCTCAGGCACATTTTTAAAGCTCAGTATAGGGTGAGAGTCTTTCTGTCAATTTTAGTGTCTGCTTCATGGAATTTTTTATGTAGTTTCTACAAGGTCAAGGCAGATACGCATCGTAATGCCACAGATGTAAAGAATGCACATTTTGCAAGTGTTTTGCTTTTGTCCAAGCCTTCTTAGCATACATATTTAATTACAAGGCATGAGGATTAATGGGGCTTTGAATATTTAAAGCTCTTCTCCTGAGATTCATTTGATTTAATTACTCCTGAGATAGGCGTTTGCAGCCTTGGTGATTTGCTATTTGGATGTGAGTGTGAGAGGAGAGTAGGCAAAGCTGTGACTTCTGTCAAGTTCTGCTTTGGGCTTTTATTTCCTTCCCCACCATGTCTCCTCCTCCCCTCTGGATTTTAAAATACATTCCTTTGTCTCTTCAGTCTAGGGAGAAAAAAGGTAATAAGATTTATCTTTATTGGGGTTCATCTCAAAGCACAGTGTTTTCAGTAGCTGGGTTTAGTGTGTCTCTTGACTCGTAGGTAACAGAACATGTTCTAGATCCTTTTTTCTACCCCAAAGTCTCATGGGGTCCTTGGGGGCCTGTGTGGAGAGGAGAAGTGGGAGGTAATGGTCCAGTTGGCTGGCAGGCACGCACATGCATGTGTACCAGGCCCTGTTCACTAATTCTGACCCAGTCAGTCTGGGGCCCTGGAACACAGACAAGAGAAGCTCATCTGGTTCTAGTTTGTTGTGTTCCTTTCCTTCTTTGGCTGTCCATGAGTCTGGTGATAATGACTACAGGTGGCAAAAGAGCCATAGACTCAGTGCTTCTCCCTGGTTTGGCATAGTGTGGCATGGTTAGCCAGTAACCAAGATAGCATCTTGAGAGAAATAGAGATCTGGCCAAGAGACCCTGTGCTGCTCAGAGTGCAGCTTTACCCACCCCAAGCACTTCATCACAAGGCCCATCTACAAAAACAGGCCAGCTGTTGCTAAATGATCACCCTATGCCAATCTCATGCCCTCTTGGGCTGCCTGAAGCCCCTTTTTCTCTTAGGGAAATAAGTCATTTGACTTAACGGGTCTTTTGCCCATATACTCAGAAATTTCCAATGAATTGCTATTTCTTCCTGTGTCCATTTCCTTCAGAAATGATAAGCCACCATGCCCAGCTTAGTTTTTTTTTTTTTTTTTAGAGAGAGACACAGAGAGAGAGAGAGAGAGAGAGAGAGAGGAAGAAGGAGACAGAAATGGGCGCGCCAGCAGCCTCTCAGCTGCCATGAACAAAATCCAGACGCGTGCACCCCCTTGTGGTCAAGTGCAGCATTGGGCCCTTGCATCACTTTGCATCTGGCTAAACGTGGGACCTGGAGATTGGAACCGCTGGACATTGGAACAGGTGTTCTTAGGCTTAGGAGGCAGGTGCCTTAACCGCTAAGCCATCTCTCCAGCCCTTAGTTACTTTTTTAAATTGACAAATTCTTTTAACTGTAGACAATATCCCATGGTACTTCCCTCCCTCCCCCCACTTTCCCCTTTGACACTCCACTCTCCATCATATCTCCTCCCCCTCTCAGTCCCTCTTTTCAGTTTGATGTCATGATCTTTTCCTCCTATTATGGTGGTCTTGGGTAGGTGGTGTCAGGCACTGTGAGGTCATGGATATCCAGGCCATTTTGTGTCTGGAGGAGCACGTTGTAAGGAGTCCTGCCCTTCCTTTGGCTGTTCCCTTTCTTGGTTATTTGATTTCTGTGGTCTATTGCCATAGCTCTAGCTCAGTCGGGCCTTATCAAACACACATCTGGTGAGTACTTAGACTCCAGAAACAGAAGACAAGAAGGCGCCCAAGAGGCCCTCTGGCCCGTTCACTGCCAGAGCTTTTATTCAGATTGTCCTGACACACCAGTAGCCTGTATCTACACATGTGTCAGAACAATGCCCATTGCCTGCTAGCCTCATAGAGCAGCACTTCCTCTGGCTAATGAATTTGCCCCAAGTCCTCCGTGAGTGGACAGAACAGAACCTGGTCAGCGTGTGATCCTTCCCAGCATCTCCTAAAAGAGTGTGAGGATCAGGTGATTTTGTGACTGAGGTATAGTCCTAAGTCCTCTCTGTTCCTCCCACTATGCCTATCTCTCTCCTGCTCCTGGACTTTTACAGCTTTACTGGGTAATCCCTTAAACGCTCTGTTTCTGTGTCTCCTCCCTCAGTCCCTGTGTGGTCATGGTCCGGGTTATTAGAGAGTTTGGCCAATGAAACAGTCTGTTCTCACTGATAGTAGCTTGGTCTCCCTGGCTCTGCAGACCTGTCTGCAGTTCTTTTGTGCTTTTACTGTGCCTACTCTCTGGAAGTTTCCCTCTACCTTTAAATTGCCCAACTCAGCTCTCATTCTCCCTCGGTGAACTGGTGCCTAGAAACATGGACTGTCCCCTTCTTGATTGAAGAGTGACTTCTTCAGTTTGTCCCCCAATCACAATCACACACCAGGAAGGCCCACGAGCCCTGGCCAGTGTGGTTTCAGCAGCAGTGGCAGAGCAGGGCTAACATTACTTGTTGTTGGGGGCCAGCTTCTTCACGTGGTGCTGCTCTCGCCTTCTTTTTCATAGAAGAAATCTGAGGTCAGTTGCTCAGTTACCACTTAGTAGTGGCCAAGGAGGACTATCCAGATCTACTCAGAGCCAGCCTCCTGTTCACCAGGCAGTAGGACACCAAGCTGTGCAAGTCTCAGTCTCGTGCAAGTTGAGGTTGTTGGTTTATGTTCGGCAAGGTGGTGGTGCTGTTGGCTTTGGGCCATTGTTTGCTCCTTAATCCTGTCACAGGCCTTACTGCTTTTCAGTCCCATTTTTGAAATGTGGGTGAAATATTTATATTGCAGAAGTACGGACAAGCTTTCTGTGATCTGGAGCGTTTAAAATTAATTGGAAGTATCATAGAGGCAGTAACAGAAAGATTTGGTCTAGGAAAAGCTGATAGTTGCAGAAGATAGCCAGCAGAGGGCCCCAGAATATCACAAATAAGCCTAAAGTCTGGCTGAAACCTGCTCTTCACCAGTCTCTGCTACCAGTGGTATGACAAGTAATAGAGTACTCTTTAACCTGGGAGGAAACAGGCACCATGGAGAAAATAGGTGTGCATATGATACACATGTGGGAGAAGGTAAGCGTCATGCTGTGGTGGGGCAAGTTCCAGATACAGATGGGGCTGGGGAAATGACTCAGCAATTGCCAAGAATGCTTACTGCTTAAGCATGAGAGTCTGGGAGTGGTCAAGACCGCTGGAGTTTGAGTTTGAATCCCCCAGAACCCATATAAAAAGTTGGGAGTGTGGTCATGCACATCTGAAACCCCAGTCTACCAGAGAGGGGAGCAGGGTGTGGAGGGATCAGAGACAAGAGAATTGCTGAGACTCATTGACCAAAGTTCTTCTCTGACGCTGCATGAATGTGCATGATGTATATGCATCTGCACATGCATGCATATGCCACACATACTCTATACACACACAGAGAGAGAAAGAAAAGCAATTATATAAAAAGAGGTTATGACAGGGCCTTGAGTGTGCTTGCTGTCACTATAATCTGCCAAAAGCTATCTATGACATTGTGTGGCCTTTAAATCATGGCCTGTGTCTCATATGTCATCCTTCTTACTATTTTTTCTATATTACCCAATTTTTTCTCCTTTGTAAAGGAAAGTTCGAGAGAATTACAAGAAAGCCAAAAGTATATGGTTCTGGGGTTAGGAATTATAATCTGCAAGAGTAACCTGTATTGTGCCTGCCTTAATAACCATGTGACATTGCCTGTGCCACCCACCTAGCAAAGCATTAGAGCTTCCTGAAGAATGGCCAAAATGGTGACTTCTTGCTGAGTCTGAGCAATCTCCCAAGTCTGGGGCATCTGCTCTGTGGTGAACAGCCTGACTATTTAGAGATTGTGCCAGTAGAATGTGAACTCATGAAGTTGCCTGTAATTCTGGCACTCGCGAAGCTGAAACAGAAGGATCATGAATTTGAGGCCAGCCTAGCTTGTATGGCAAGAACCTGCCTCAAAAAGACAGAAGGTCTGAAGGGATGGCTTAGCAGTTAAGGCACTTGCCTGCAAAGCCAAAGGACCCAGATTCAATTCCCCAGGACTCATGTGAGCCAGATCCACAAGTGGGCACACACATCTGGAGTTCATTTGCAGTGGCTGGAGGCCCTGGCACACCCATTCTCTCTCTGTCTCTGTCTCTCTCTCTCTCTCTCTCTCTCTCTCTCTCTGTCTCTCTCTGTCTCTCTCTCTCTCAAAATAAATACATTAATTAATTAATTAATTAATGTCTTTTTAAAAAAGACAGAAAAGGACTGGGCATGATGGCATGCACATTTAATCCCAGCACTTGAAAGGCAGAGGTAGGAGGATCACCATGAGTTCAAGGCCACCCTAAGACTACATGGTGAATTCCAGGTATACCTGGGCTAGAGTGAGACCCTACCTTGAAAGTGAGTGAGTGAGTGAGTGAGTGAGAGAGAGAGAGAGAATGGTGGCAAGAAGTTAAATTCTTATTATAAGTCATGTATCAGATTGTCTTTAATATATTGCATTGGAGCTAGAGAAATGGCTCATTGGTTAAAGGGCTTGGCATTCTTGCAAACCTGCCAACTTGAGTCTGATCACCAGCACCTGCATAAAGCCAGACACAAAGTGGTGCATCTATCTGTAAGCCTATGGCAATGCTCCCAGACCAGCTAGACTGTCCTTCCCAATGGCTAAATAAACAACATTTAAAAGGCACCTTGTCTCCAAGGTGGAAGATGATCAGTACCTCTGATCTCCACACAAGCACTGTGCTGTGCACATTGCGCAATAATATATACACTCAAATCATTGTTTTTTTTTTCTTTTTTTGCTTTTGGTTTTGCTTTTTCAAGGTAGGGTCTTGCTCTATCCCAGGCTGGCCTTGAACTTACAGTGATCCTCCTACCTGGGATTAAAGGTGTATGCCACCATGTCTGGCAAATAATTGTTTTAAGCCATGTATCAGATTGTCTTGAAAGTTGTTTTGGATGGGTAGATGGTTCAATCGATAAAACACTTGCTTTGCAAGCCTGAGGACCTGATTGTGGATTCCCAACACCTACAGAAAGGGCAAATAGGAGTGGTGGTCCACTGTAATCAAGTCTAGCCAAATCAGCAAGCTCTGGGTTCAGCCGAGACCCCTTGTCTCATTAAATAGGGCAAAAAGCAAATGAGGAAGACACCCGGCATCCATCTCTAGCCTGCACGTGCACATGCGCCCACAAAAGCACAAAGCCTTGGAATCTTTATAGTATAGCAATATTTTGCTTAGATTAGGTCCTTCGTTAGGTGTTGTAAAAAGAAAGGCTACTTCCTGGGTTGTCTCAGTTTTGTTTTGTTTTGTTTTGTTTTTACCGTGGAACAATGACTTCTACTGACAGGAAATCATCAGTTTTGGATGAGGTTATATCCGCACCTCTGGTCCCAGCTGTATGCACACCTGTTCATAGGCCTGGGGTAAGCCTGGAATTAGCAGCATGGGACAATGGCTGGAGTGGAAGTCCTTGGACCCGAGGCCAGGGGCTTTTTCATATGTGTCATGGCTCATAATGTATTAGGTGTTACATATCTTTTCTTTCTCGGGTCTGAAATGTTATTTTTTAAAATATTTTTATTTATTTATTTGAGAGAAAGATACAGAAATAGGCATGTATACAGAGAGAGAGTGGGCGTGCCAGGGCCTCAGCCACTGCAAATATACTCCAGATTCATACGCCACCTTGTGCATCTGGGTCCTGGGGAGTTGAACCTGGGTCCTTTGGCTTTGCAGGCAAGTGCCTTAACTGCTAAGTCATCTCTCCAGCCCCTGAAATGTTATTTTTCTAGAAGAATAGGATTAGGAGCTCAGGTGCTTTTTTCTGACTAGGCTACTCTTTCCAGTGGTGCATGTATTCCCCTGGCTGCTGGGAGGTCTCCACAGCGGCTGTTCTAATGATTGCACTTGTCTTGATGTACAGTCTTACATTTTGCACCTACTATCAGTTCTTGTACTTCCAGCTTTGTTTCAAAGTCAAATAAAATTTTGAAGTGTGGCCAGGCATGGTGGTTCATGCCTTTAATTCCAGCACTTGGGAGGCAGAGTTAGGAGGATTGCTGTGAGTTTGAGGCTACCCTGAGACTACAGAGTGAATTCCAGGTCAGCCTGAGCGAGAGTGAAACCCTACCTCGGAAAATTTTTTGAAGTGTGTAGCTTAGAAGAAAGGAATGTTTTTGGAATGGGAAGAACTCAATGAGGGAGCACCAAAGCACCAAGACCTGCATGTTCCTGCCTTTGCTGGCTTGAGTGAACAAGGGCGTGAATCATAAGGACATGTCCCTGCTTGCTGGTATGGGAAGACGGTCCTTTTCAGAGGGGCCTTCCAAACAACTACGGACTGGGAGCAGGAGGGGCGCATTTTCTTAAAATGAGAAAGGGGAGAAGGAGTTGAGGCTGGGTGTGACCACAACAGGGTCCAACCTGTGAACAGCAGCCATTCAGAGGCTTTGTGTACACTTAGGCAAGAGCCAAAGTCTACGTCCTTGCCAGGGATTGGACCCTAGACCTGAGCCAGGTTTGTTTGATCATCATACACAAAAGATGGAAATGATATTTTAGTTTTAACACATGTAATCAGATTTGATATAAAATCCCCAAATTCTAGGCCTCTTAAATTTACCTTTTTTTGTTTGTTTATTTCATTTTTCAAAGTAAGGTCTCACTCTAGCTCAGGCTGATGTGGAATTCAGTCTGTATTCTCAGGGTGGCCTCGAACTCAAGGCGATCTTCCTACCTCTGCTTTCTGAGTGCTGGGATTAAAGGCGTGCGCCATCATGCCTGGCCTTCTTTCTTTACGTGTTTGTTTGTTTGTTGGAAGGTCTCTTAAATTTAGAAACTGGCAAACAGAACCTTATCCCCTGGCCTGGATATCCGTGACCTCGCAATCCCTGCTACTACCTACACAGGACCTTCCTAATAGGAGGAAAAGATGACATCAAAATAAGAGAGACTGATTGAGAAGGAGAGGGAATACGATGGAGAGTGGATTTGTGAAGGGGAAAGTCGGGGAGGGGAGGGAATCATCATGGTTTATTTCTGTAATTATGGAAGTTGTCAATAAAAAAAAAGTTAAAAAATAAAATAAATGCTCATCCCTGTTTGGCAGCTGTGGGTCAGCATGCACATCTGCATGCTTAGTTGTTGTGGGGTTGGTTTTTGTTTGTTTCTATTGGGTGTGGCGTGGCACCTCATTTGCAAGCAGAACTTGGATGTCTTGCTCCATTGTTCTTGCTGCCCAGCCTTGTTTGTTTTTTTTTTTTTAATTTTTTTTTATTTTATTTTTAGAGAGAGACACAGAGAGAGACAGACAGAGAGGGAGGGTAGAGGGAGACAGATAGAGATGGGCGTGCCAGCAGTCTCTCGGCTGCTGTGAACGAAATCTAGATGTGTGCGCCCCCTTGTGTGCAAGTGCGGCATTGCGCCCTTGCATCACTTTGCATCTGGCTAACCGTGGGACCTGGAGATTGGAACCACTGGAGATTGGAACCAGCGTTCTTAGGCTTAGCAGGCAGACGCCTTAACCCCTAAGGCATCTCTCCAGCCCCCCAGCCTTGTTTTGAGGCAGAGTCTCTTCATTGATTTCTCCAGAGCTTATGGGGATGGGATGATTCTCCAATCTCTGCACCTCCAGGACTGGGGTTACAGGAACCCATGAACAGGTCCAGCAGTTTACATGTGAGATCTGGAGATTCAGACTCTTTTTTTGTTCCTTCCTCCCTCTCTCTCTGTCTCTTTCTTTCTCCTTTCCTTCTTTCTTTCCTTTTTTCCCCAGGCAGGGTCTCACTCTTGCTCAGGCTGACCTGGAATTCACTCTGTAGTCTCAGATTGCCTCAAACTCAGGTGATCCCCTATCTGTGCCTCTGAGTGCTGGGATTAAAGGTGTGTGCCACCATGCCTGGCTGAGATTCTCATTCTAGACAGTCTCAGGCTGTCATGCTTGTGCAGGAAATGCACTTGAGCATGTCCATTAACCTCTCAGCCATCTCTCCAGTCTCTGTTGTAGGTTTTTTTTTTAAGAGAGAGAGACAGACAGACAGACAGAATGGGCGTGCCAGGGCCATTTCAGCAGCTGTGAACAGACTCCAGACACGTGTGTCCCCTTGTGGACAATTGCAGCATTGCGCCCCTGAGTCACTTTGCATCTGGCTAAATATGGGACCCGGAGAATCGAACGGGCGTTCTTAGGCTTCACAGACGCCTTAACCGCTAAGTCTTCTCTCCAGCCCTGTTATAGGGGTTTTTTATTTTGTTTTGTTTGTTTTTTGTTGTTTTGAAGTAGGGTCATGCTCTAGCCCAGGCTGACATGCAATTCACTATGTAGTCTCAGGGTGGCCTGGAACTAACTCATGGCAATCCTCCTACCTTTGCCTCGCAAGTGCTAAGATTAAAGGTATGTGCCACCACACCTGGCTCCTGCTTGTAGTTTAAAAAAAAAAAAAACAACCCATGGTCCTGCTTCCTATATGGGCAGAGATAGAGTCTTGTCTACAAATGAATTAAGCTTAAATTGCCTCCCTACATACCTAATAGGGATGTACTCAAAATCCTCCCCCAGTGACACACCTTCTCAAGCCAGGCTCCTTCTAAGTAGGAAGCTTAATCAAAAATACTTGAGCATGTAGGGAACATACATTTACATTCAAACCGCCATATTTGGTTTTCTGGGACTTAGTAGTCATAGTCTTTGCAGCCCATTTTCCACCTGTCCTTAAGAACCCTGACTTAGTAGTATCTTCCGTACTTGAGAAGATGGACTGACACCTCACCTACTGGAAAGGGCCCAACTTTTCACTCTTACCACCCTCTGTCCACTGCTTCCTGTGGTGGCCCCAGCCATGTCTTTCCTCATAACTTTGGAGGCCAAAAGTCCAAGATCAAGGTATCCGCAGAATTGGTATCTTCTAAGGTTTCTCTCCTTAGCTTGTCAGTGGCCTTCTTCTCACTGGATCCTTACATGGTCCTTGGTGTTTTGTTTTTGTTTGTTTTTGGCAGAGCTGGGGATTGAACACTCCTAACCCTCTCTTTTGTTTGTTGGTTGGTTGGTTGGTTGGTTGGTTGGTTGGTTGGTTGTTTTCAAGGTAGGGCCTCACTCTAGCCTAGACTGAACTGGAACTGATGCTAGTCCCAGGCTGGCCTCCAACTCACAGCAATCTACCTTTCCCTTCCAAGTGCTGAGATTAAAGGTGTGGGCCACCACGCCCAGATCTCTTTACTTTTTATTTTGAGACAGCATATCTTTTCTCTGTGTCCAAATTGGTCTTCTCATGAAGAAACAGACTCTTTTGATTTTTCAAGGTTGGGTCTCACTCTGGCCCAGGCTGACCTGGAATTCACTTTTGTAGTCTCAGGGTGGCCTCGAACTCTTGGTGATCTCTGCCTTCCAAATGAGTGCTAGTATTAAAGATGTGTGCCACCACGCCTGGCTCAGACTCATTTTTAACTTAATTGTTTTGGGGTGGGCAGGCCAAGGATAGAACTGAAGGCCTTATCTACCCTATGTAAGCATTTTACCACTGAGCTATATCTCCAGTCTTTAAAGGTTTAATACAAGGTTTAAATACAATCACATTCTGAGATACTGGAGTTAGGGCTCGACACATGAATTTGAGAGGGGCACGATTGAGCCCGTAACAGTCGCAAATCAATGGCGTGTCGGTTAGCTAGTGTGATTCAGTTAGGGAAGCAGCATAAACAGTTATAATTGGGGTTGCATTTGAGCCAAAGTGTGCAGTAATGTAGTGTAGTAAAGTAGTAATGTGTTAGCACATGTGCCCTCTGTCTTCCTCAGTGACCCAGTCTCCACACAGGCATCCAGCAGAACCACTGAGCTCAAATAGAGGGCAGCCAGGGAGTCTGGGAAGAGCTCCCCTGCTTCCAGTGATATTTTATACTGTTGTCCATCTGTGTTATTCTGAGCTGTTGCTGTAAAGAAGAAATAAAGACTAAAAACAAAGATGCTAACAGATACTAAAGCTGGCTGTCACTTTGGCATCTCCCATAGGGCCAAGTAGTTGCAGTCACTCTGTGCGTTCTCAGACAGGCAGCCTGGCTTGCAGTGATCTACCTCATTCCTACCTCTCCAGGAGGTAGCTGCACCCCGAGAAAGGCTCACACAGGCAGGCTCCTTATGTGGCCAACACTTCACAGGACATGTAACTGGGACTCAAGAATGTGCTGTTGTGATCAGTGTATATCCTGTCCTGACAGTTCTCTGTCAGTATCACATACAAGAAAGCACATCCTGTGCTGGGGAGATGGCTCAGTGGTTAAAAGCGATTGCCGTGTAAGCCCATCCACCAGATTTTGGATCCCCAGAACGTACATATAAAGTTGGCCACAAGTAGCACACACATCTATAATCCCAGTGCACCCACAGATAGGAGGTGGCTAGTCTGGCTGTGCAAACAAGAGAGATCCTGTCTCAAACAAGGAGAAAAGTGACCTTCACTTGCACACCATAGCATTCACATCACACAAACACAAAAAGTGTGTCCTTGCTGGGCGTGGTGGCATATGCGCCTTTAATCCCAGCACGTGGGAGGCAGAGGTAGGATCGCCATGAGTTCAAGGCCTCAAAACATCAAAAAATTTGGGGATAGGACATGTACGTACGTGTGTGCGTGCGTGTGTATGCGTGCGTGTGTATCAAGGTAGGGTTTTGCTCTCTAGCATTTTTAACTTAATTGTTTTGGGGTGGCAGGCCAAGGATAGAACTGAAGGCCTTATCTACCCTATGTAAGCATTTTACCACTGAGCTATATCTCCAGTCTTAAAGGTTTAATACAAGGTTTAAATACAATCACATTCTGAGATACTGGAGTTAGGGCTCGACACGAATTCTGAGAGGGCAATGATTGAGCCCGCAACAGTCGTAAGTCAATGGCGGTCGGTTAGCTAGTGTGATTCAGTTAGGGAAGCAGCATAAACAGTTATAATTGGGGTTGCATTTGAGCCAAAGTGTGCAGTAATGCAGTGTAGTAGCAGTAATGTGTTAGCACATGTGCCTCTCTGTCTCCTCAGTGACCCAGTCTCCACACACAGGCATCCAGCAGAACCACTGAGCTTCAACAGAGGCAGCCAGGGAGTCTGGGAAGAGCTCCTGCTTTCCAGTGATATTTTATACGTCGTCCATCCAACATGTTCTGATTTGTCACAAATAAACAAACAAAGATCGAAAACAAATATCGCAACAGACATCACTGCTGTCCACCAGCACTCCCATAGGCTGCATGAGTTGCAGTCACTCTGTGCTCAGACAGTGCTCTGGCTTGCAGTGATCTACTCTCATTCCTACCTCCAGGAGGTAGCTGCACCCCGAGAAAGGCTCACAGGCAGGCTCCTTATGTGGCCAGACTCAGGACAGCGTAACTGACTCGAGACCGTGCTGTTGTGGATCAGTGTATATATCCTGTCCTGACAGTCTTCCTTGTCAGTATCACATACAAGAAAGCACATCCCCATGCTGGGAGATGGCTCAGTGGCAAAAGCGATTGCCGTAAGCCCATCCACCAGATTTTGATCCCCAGAACGCATATATAAAGTTGGCCACAAGTAGCACACATCTATAATCCCAGTGCACCTATTATGCTAGGAGGTGGCTAGTCTGGCTGTGCAACAAGAGAGATCCTATTCAAACATGAGAAAAGGGACCTTCACTTGCACACCATAGCATTCATACTACACAAACACAAAGTGTGTCCTTGCTGGGCGTGGTGGCATATGCGCTTAATCCCAGCACGTGGGAGGGCAGAGGTAGGATCGCAAGAGTTCAAGGCCATCCTGAGAGTACATAGTGAATCCCAGGTCAGCCAGGCCAGGAGTGAGATCCACTCAAAACATCAAAAATTGGGGATAGGACATGTAACGCACGTGTGTGCGCATGCATCAAGGTAGGGTTTTGCTCTCTAGCCCAGGCTGACCTGGAATTCACTACGTAGTCTCAGAGTAGCCTCAAACTCACAGGGATCTTCCTACCTCTGCCTCCCGAGTGCTGAGATTAAAGGTGTGTGTCACCATACCTGGCCGCAAACACATTTTCAGGTATTTTCAAGAATACTGTTCTGGGGACTTGGGAAATGGCTCACTTGGTAAAACACTTGCTATGCAAGTGTAAGGACCAGAATTTGGATCCCTAGCACCTATGTAAATGCCAGATGGGATGGCAGCCACCTGTAATCCCAGCACATGGGAGTTGGAGATAGGGGACCCACCCAGAGTAAGCTGATTTGCTAGAATACATGAATTGAAGGAGCTCTGGGTTCACGTGAGAAACCCTGCCTTAAGAAAGCGGAAAGCAGTGGAGAAAGACACTCAGCATCAACTTTTGGCCTCCATACACATGTACACACATACATGTATGCATATTACATATATTTCTGTAGATTTGATACTAAGTTTGGGTCTTGGCCAGATATGGTGGCACATACCTGTGATCCAGCACTTGGGAAGCTGAGGCAGGAATAAGAGGAGTTAGAGTCCCATCTGGACTACATAGTGTCTCTGTCTCAAAACAAAAAGAAAGGGATGGAGAGGTGGTTTAGCAGTTAAAGTGCTTGCCTGCAAAGCCAAAGGATCCTGGTTCGATTCTCCAGGACCCACGTAAGCCAGATACACAGGGGGCACATGCAGCTGGAGTTCGTTTGCAGTTACTAGAGGTCCTGGTGTGCCCATTCTTTCTCTGTCTGCCTCTCTTCTATCTCTCTCTCTGCTTGCAAATAAATAAATAAATAATTTTTTTAAATTGTTATTCAGGTTAGTAGGTCCAGGGAAGAACCATGGTCATTGTGCCTTTCTGTCAAGTTCCCAGATGAAGATTCAGCTGCTTGTCCTTGGTAGCAAGAGCTAGGTGACAGGAGGAACCATTTGTAGCTACCTGCCTGTCTTAAAATTCCCTGGTTTTTTTTTTTTTTTTTTGGCTTGTGTGTGTGGTATGCATATTAGTGTGAAAATACAGGTGTGTATGCACTTGTATGTATGTGTGAGATCAATGTCAGATGTCTTCCTCAGTCACTCTCCACCTTGTTTTTTTAAGATATTTTTTATTGGATATGTATATAGTATGTGTACAGCCATGATGATACCATCATTAGCCTTCTCTCTGTCTTCCCCCCTCCACCTTATTTTTTGAGAAAGGGTCTCATTGAACCAGGAGCTTACCAGTTGGGCTAGACTAGCTAACCAGCAACTCCTAGGGATCTGAATTCCAGTTCTCAGGTTTGCATGACAAGCACTTTGCCAACTGAGTTCATCTCCCAAGTCCCCTGTAATGTTCATTGTAGGGGTTTTTTGGTCCCACTGAACTATTAAGATGGGTCATTATTAAGAGATGTTCACCAAGTGTGGTGGAGCACACCTTTAATCCCAGCACTTAGGAAGCAGAGGTAGGCTGATCACTGTGTGTTCAAGGCCAGACTGGGACTACAGAATGAGTGCCAGGTCAGCCTGGACTAGATCGAGACCCTGCCTCAAAAAAAAAAGTTGTTAAGTTGGGTGTGGTGGCGCACAGCTTTAATCCCAGCATTTGAGGCCACCCTGAGACTACATAGTGAATTCCAGATCAGCCTGACCTAGAGTAAGACTCTACCTCCAAAAATCAAAAAAAAAAAAAAAAAAGTTGTTATAGTCACTTGCTTGCAAAGCCTAATAGTCTGGATTCAATTCCCCAGTACCCACTTAAAGCCAGATGCACAAAGTGGCACAGGCACCTGGAGTTCATTTGCAGTGGCAAAAGGTTCTGGTACATCCCACCCCTCCTTCCCTTCTCTGTCTCTCCTTCCCTCCCTCTCTTCTCTTTCTCTCCTCTCCAAATAAGAAAAAAAGAAAAATATATTTTATTTATTTATTTGAGAGAGAAAGAGAGAGGATGAGTGTGTCAGGGCCTCCAGCCACTGCAAATGAACTCCAGATGCATGCGCCCCTTTGTGCATCTGGCTTACATAGGTCCTGGAGAATTGAACCGGGATCCTTTGGCTTTGCAGGCAAATGCCTTAACTGCTAAACCATATCTCCATCCTGGAAAAAAAAATTTTTTAAGGAGCCTGGTAGGCCAGTGAGTACAGGGGGAAGAGCTGTAAGATTTGCAGGCATTAAATAGATATGAACTGATCAGATAGTATTTTACTATTTTCCATAGCAAAATAGGAGATTTAAGAAAACTTTTAGGGGGCTGGAGAGATCGCTTAGCAGTTAAGGCGTTTGCCTGCAAAGCCAAAGGACCTTGGTTCGATTCCCCAGGACCCACCTAAGGCAGATGCACAAGGTGGCACACGCATCTGGAGTTGGTTTGCAGTGGCTGGAGGCCTTGGTGTGAACATTCCCTCTCTTTCTCTCTGTACCCACATAAAGCCAGATGCACAAGATGGCACATGGATCTGGAATTCCCTTGCAGTGACTAGTGGCCCCGGTGCACCCATATTCTCTCCCTCCCTCCCTCTCTGTTTCTTTCTTTCTCTCACTCTCAAATAAATACATTAAATTTAAATTTTAAAAAAACTTATCAGGAGGCAGAGATAAAAAGATCACTGTGAGTTCAAGGCCATTCTGGGACTACCCAGGTTAGCCAGGGCTAGAGTGGGACCATACCTCAAAAGAGAGAGAGAGATAATTGTACTTAACAATTTCCCAAGCCTGTGACCTAGGAGAAGGAGGGACACATTAGCAAATAATTCATACCCTCGCTTTTGCTACGTGTTCAGCCAGTGTCCATCTGTCCATACATTTCTTACCCTTCCCCTGTCATATTGACCCTTTCCTCCTTTCTCTGCCCCTCATTCTTGGCTCCTGTCTCCCACATCCATTTCACTATCGAGGAGGGTAGTCAGAAAAGCTACTTTTGGCTTCCACCCCAGAAAAAGTAGGTTTTCTTTTTTGGGGGGGAGGGGTATTGAGGTAAGCTTTTACTCTAGCCCAGGCTGACCTGGAATTCACTAAGTAGTCTCAGCATGGCCTCGAACTTACAGTGATCCTTCACCCTGTCTCCTGCGTTGGGATTAGCATGCACCACCACAATCTAGCTAAACGTGGTTTTTCTACGATGAGTACCGCGCGAAAGTACAGATTTGCTATGTAAATGGCACTTGTGAAGAGTGATGTCAGCACTGCTTCCTCAAGAAGATGCTATTCCTTCTTCCTTTCTGATGACTGTGTGACCATACTGTGAAATAGAAAGAAGCCATGTGGTCAGGCATAGGCCCTCCTATTCAGAGGCATCCCAGCATTTGAAGCAACACTATGCTTTTTCCCCAACAAGCATGTAGTAAATATTTCAAGTCGTGGAAGCCTGTGATAGAATCTGCCCTGCAGACCTTAGAACAAGGAAGAGACATTATAGAGAAAATGAGCCAGCAGCAGCCCACCAGGCTTGTTTTCTGATGCTACACTGTCAGGGAAGTGAGGGGGGACACCTGATTAGCATTCAGGACCAAGACATTGAACTCTAGCTTGTCTCCATCTCCAAAACCCAAGCCCTTCCCCACTCCCCATATACACATATCCTGTTTTTTTCTTTATCTCAGAAGATGGGACCACAGCCAGGGAGAAAAAGCTTTAAAAACAAAAGTGGAGGCACCGGGTGAGGTGGTGGAGAATCACCATGAAAAAAAAAAAAAGCCGGGCGTGGTGGCGCACGCCTTTAATCCCAGCACTCGGGAGGCAGAGGTAGAAGGATCACTGTGAGTTCAAGGCCACCCTGAGACTACAGAATGAATTCCAGGTCAGCCAGGGCTAGAGTGAGACCCTACCTTGAAGAAAGAGAAAAAAAAAGTGGAGGACTGGAGAGATGACTTAGCTGTTAAGATGCTTCCCTGTGAAGCCTAAGAATCCAGATTGAATTTACCAGTACCCACATAAGCCAGATGTACAAGTTGATGCATGCATCTGGAGTTGTTTGCAGTGGCTAGAGGCCCTAGTGTACCCATTCTCCTTCCCCCCCTCCTTTCCTTACTGGGCATGGTGATGGCCAACTAATCCCAGCACTTGGAAGTGAGAGGTAGGAGGATCAGTGTGGAGTTGGGAGGCCTGAGACTACATGGTGAATTTTGTGTCAGCCTGGTCCTAGGGTGAGACCTTATCTGAAAGAAAAAAAAAAGTGGAGGGCTGGAGAGATGGCTTAGCAGTTGTTGCAGTCAGGTTTGCATTGCTGGTAGAAATCACCCAACCAAAAGCAGCTTGTGGGGAAAAAGAGGTTTATTTAGCTTACAGGCTCGAGGAAGCTCCATGATGGCAGGGAAATCGATGGCATGAGCAGAGGGAAACAGACATCACCCCTGGCCAACATAAGTGGACTATAGCAACAGGAGAGTT
>JAEOAD010000955.1:0-30488 GCA_036365145.1 Orientallactaga sibirica | reverse complement strand
ATTGCCTCTAATTTAAGACATTAATCTAAAAATTTTCAGGTCCCCAAAATTTTGTATCTCACACATCCACAAACAAACAAACAAACTACCTGGCCTGGTGGCACATACCTTTAATCCCAACACTTGGGAGGCAGAAGTAGGAAGATTATGGCTGTGAGTTCAAGGCCAGCCTGAGACTACATAGTGAATTCCAGGTTAGCCTGAGCTAGAGCAAGACCCTAACTTGAAAAACCAAAATAATAATGATGATATTAAATAATATCTATAAATTGAACTTACATTCATCAGATTCCTTTGGAACTGTGTGCTGGGCAGGTTTGTGACCTTGTAAAGAGGCCCACAGTCTTTTTAAACTCTGGAGTTTTTATTTCATTTTATTTATTTATTTTGGTCTGGCTTCTGTCATTTAAAGTGTTCTGCAGTTGCACATGTTTTCTAGCATATGACAGCATTTCATTTATTTATTTTTTTGTTTTGTTTTGAGGTAGAGTCTTGTTGTAGCCCAGGCTGACTAGGCTGACCTGGAATTCACTATGTAGTCTCAGGGTGGCCTTGAACTCACAGCCATGATCCTCCTGGAGTGAGTCACAGTTGGTGAAATATGGAAAAATTCTTGATAAACACATAAGTCATAGTTTACAATTTCCATGGGAAAAATCATTGCAGGAATCCAAGTGCAATGAAAGGGGGGTGGTCTCTGTTAGTGGGAGATAAATGGGTCCCCATATAACTGTGTGATAGTTTGTGTGGGTACTTCCACTGTTTATGGGTTCAAAGACCCAAAAGTCATGTGTTAATGATCTTTGAACCACTTGGATCTGCAACAGTTGGTGAGGTCCTGCGTGTTGAGGTCCCACAATGGAGTTAGTAGCTTTATCAAAGAGGAAGAGAGACTCAATGACTTAATGTGACACCCTCTGCCACATCAGGATATAACCATGTTCTTGCAATGCCTACCTCCAGAACCAGGATTTATCCTTCCTTCCTTCCTTGCTTTCTTACTCTCTTTCTTTATGAGACAGAGAGAAAATGTGCATGCCAGGGCCTCCAGCCACTGCAAACAAATTCCAGACACTTGCTCCACCTTGTGCATTAACTGTTTAGCCATTTCCCCAGCCCCAAATAAATAAAATATTTTTAAAAGCCAAATGATGAGACATGGTCCTTTGATCTCATGATTTCTACCTAGGATCCTTTGAGGCTCAAACATCTCAGATTTCTAAAATGATAAAATTTTAGTGGATATGGAAGAAAATGATCAATTGGAAAAAGTCCTGTCACATTATACACATTGAGAGAGTTCTATTAGGGCTGGGGAGATAGCTTAGCAGGTAATGCACTTGCCTATGAAGCCTAAAGACCCAGGCTTGATTCCCCAGGACCCACGGAAGCCAGATGAGCAAGGTTATGCATGTGTCTGGAGTTTGTTTGCAGTGGCTGGAGGACCTAACATGCTCATTTCCTATTTATCTACCTCCTTATCTGAAATAAATAAAGAAAAGAAAAGAAAAACAAAAATGGAAAGAGTTCTGTTAGTGAACATGTGGATGCTAGTGTATTCAAGTGTGCACATATGTGTGGTGTGTGGTGTTGGAGGAATACTCATGATAGTAACATGTGTGATTCTCTTTAGAATTCACCATAGCTTTCAATGTTCCTGAAAAAGCAGATTAGTAGAACCTATCTGTCCCTCTTCCTTGTTTTCTTTCTGGAACAAAGAGTATTCTGAAGTTTCCTTCCCACTACAATCCTTTTTAAAAGAAAAAATTATTTATTTATGATATACTAATTAATTATTTAATAGTTAATAGTTTTTGTCTTAAATGGGTGCTGGGAAATCAATTCTGAGTCCTTAGACTTTTTAGGCAAGCATCTTAACTGCTAAGCCATCGCTTAAACCTTTTCCCCCTGTGGTAGTTTGAGTATATGGCCCCCAATATATTCAGTGTTTTATTAGTTTATAGTTTGCATCTGCAGCCACCTTGCTAGAGGCAATGTCACTGGGCAGTTCTTAAGGAGTGGTGGTGGGTTTGAGATTCCATTGTAAAGATATGCAAAGTGTGCCTAGTAGGAGTTCCTGAAGTGTGCTCTGCTATGTGGCTGGTTGGCTTTTTCTCTCTCTGCTTGGCCCTGTGAAGGCAGGCCAGCTTCTTCTGCCATTATGGAACTTCCCCTGGATCTGTAAGCTTTGATAAATAATATCCTTTCCTCCATAACTGTGCCTGGTCTAGAAGTTCATCTCAGTGAACCTGAAGCTGCCTGCTACAAAAGTGGTACCGAGGAGTGTGGGTGAGATGAACATGACATGATCATGTGGATATTCGTCTTTTGGAACCTTTGTTTTGGAGGAATGGGCATGGACTTGGTGCTTGCAACTGAAGATGCCTTCTGGAGTGGTAAGCCAAGTATTATGGACTATTCTGATGAGAGTTTGAGAATGCTAAGTGCAAACAGTATTGAACTTCGAGGCTTGGCTTATGAGCTTTCTAATGGGAAGGAAAGACTGCAGAGGACTTTGTTGGAACTGGGCTGCTGGCATAAGGGATGACTGTGTTCCACTATCCAGGCCCAGAAGGTTTGATCAAGGTTAAATTTGTAATGGACTGATGTGCTTGGCTAAAGATATTGGACTGAGAGATTTAAGATTTTAAGTTGGAAAACCTCAAGCAAGTTAAAATTAGAGGCACTGAGACTGGTTTTAGGTTACTGGAGCTGCTATTAGCAATCTTAAGGAAGATGGAAGGAAGGTCGCCCTACTGCTTTACATTAAAACAATGGAGAGGATGCCTGAGGAAAGACTGTTAGAAATGCAAACTTGTTTGGCAAGAGTTGACTGGAGAAGGAACCTGCTTTTCAAAGCTATGATTTATTTCATCCCTGGATTAAGAATATGGCTGTGTCCTGCACACCTGGTATTAGTTTTGGAAGCATGAAAAATGCATGAAGTGGTCATGAATTGCACACGGTTCCAGGAGCTGTTGCTGAGATGTGGAATGAGGTAGGTTGTGAGGCCCTTACAGGCTGGAAGAGCCTTTGGAAGATGGACAGTGGTTTGCATGGAGACCTGAAGATGTTTTGGATATACCAGGACTATGCAAAGGGCTACCATGGAGTGCAGTGTTGGCTTGGGATGAAAGTTTTCCTGGATACTCTGCCCAGCTGGAGGGTTGGAATTGGAAAACCTGGAGACTGTCAGTCTCAGGTTATATTGAACTTGAACTGCAGAAGTTTAATGACTGCTGATGGTGGTTGAGTTTGCATTATTCTAGTTTCTCCTTGCTATGCCTTATACCAGTTAAAAATGTTTACTCTGTGCCTTTACATGTTGAAAGCATTTAACTTGTTGATTTTATAGGACTCACTATCTTAAGTTGGTCAAGACTGTGAGAACCTTTGAAATTGGACTGAATACAATTTTCAATGTGTGATAGTTATAAATGTATTGGGGGCCAGGGGTGGAATGTGGTAGTTTGAATATATGGTCCCCAATATATTCAGTGTTTTATTAGTTTATAGTTTGCATCTGCAGCCACCTTGCTAGAGGCAATGTCACTGGGCTGTTCTTAAGGAGTGGTGGTGGGTTTGAGATTCCATTGTAAAGATATGCAAAGTGTGCCTAGTAGGAGTTCCTGAAGTGTGCTCTGCTATGTGGCTGGTTGGCTTTTTCTCTCTCTGCTTGGCCCTGTGAAGGCAGGCCAGCTTCTTCTGCCATTATGGAACTTCCCCTGGATCTGTAAGCTTCAATAAATAATATACCTTCCTCCATAACTGTGCCTGGTCTGGAAGTTCATCTCAGTGAACCTGAAGCTGTCTGCTACACCCCCCTTTTTGATTTTTCAAGGTAGTGTTTCACTCTACTCAAGCAGACCTGGAATTCACTATGTAGTCTCAGGGTGGCCTTGAACTCACAGCCATGATCCTCCTGGAGTGAGTCACAGTTGGCAAAACATGGAAAAATTCTTGATAAACACATAAGTCATAGTTTACAATTTCCATGGGAAAAATCATTGCAGGAATCCAAGTGCAATGAAAGGGGGGTGGTCTCTGTTAGTGGGAGATAAATGGGTCCCCATATAACTGTGTGATAGTTTGTGTGGGTCCTTCCACTGTTTATGGGTTCAAAGACCCAAAAGTCATGTGTTAATGGTCTTTGAACCACTTGGATCTGCAACAGTTGGTGAGGTCCTGCGTGTTGAGGTCCCACAATGGAGTTAGTAGCTTTATCAAAGAGGAAGAGAGACCCAATGACTTAATGTAACACCCTCTGCCACATCAGGATATAACCATGTTCTTGCAATGCCTACCTCCAGAACCAGGATTTATCCTTCCTTCCTTCCTTCCTTTCTTACTCTCTTTCTTTATGAGACAGAGAGAAAATGTGCATGCCAGGGCCTCCAGCCACTGCAAACAAACTGCAGATGCATGTGCCCCCTTGTGTGCATCTGGCATGACATGGGTACTGGGGAATTGAACCTGGGTCATTAGGCATCATAGGCAAATGTATTAACTGCTAAGCCATCTGTGCAGCCCACATTTCTAATTTTTTTTTTTTTAATTAACTAAGACAAAGGGTTTTCTTATAGTGACAGACACTAGACTCAGGTCACATGTGATTGAACTACACCAAATTACCATCAAAATGATTCACACTGGACACACATCATTCCAGAATACATATAGGATTTCAAGGGGACAAAACAACAGTCTATAAGGCACTACTTTCATTGAAATGTTCATGATAAAAGGGTTCACAACGTTCTGTTTTTTAAAAAAGATATTTATTAGAGAGAGAGAGAGAGAGAGAGATGGGCACACTAGGACCTCCAGCCACTGCAAACAAATTCCAGACACTTGCTCCACCTTGTGCATCTGGCTTTACATGAGTCCTGGGTAATCAATCCTTTGTCCTTTGGCTCTGTAGGCAAGTGCCTTAATCGCCAAGCCATCTCTCCAATCCCCACAACCATTCTTAAGATGAATTTGCAAAATGTATACATGTATATAGTTGCATAGTCAAAAAAATTATTTCACTGGGCATGGCGAAGCATTCCTTTAATCCCAGCATTCGGGATGCAGAGGTAGGAGGACTGCTGTGAGCTTGAAGCTACCCTGAGACTACATGGTAAATTCCAGGTCAGCCTCGACTGGAGAGTGAGTCTCTACCTTGAAAAACAAACAAAAAAATGCTTTCAATTCCCTGAAACTCACCTTGTTTATTATTTCTTTACATGCACAGGGACATAAAGCGTACAAAATTGTGGCATAAGGGGAGGTTCAAAACAGCGAGGAAGGTGTAGGGAGGTGCACCGATAGGGTCACTCAGCATGCAAAATACTGACTGGGGTCTCAGCTGCTTTGTCAGACTTTGACATTCAAAGATGAGACTTGGGCTGGAAATGGCTTAGCAGTTAAGGCACTTGCCTGAAAAGCCTAAGGAACCATGTTTGACTCGCCAGATCCCAAGTAAGCCAGATGCACAAAGGTGAGGCAGTCACAAAGTCGCACATGCCCAGTAGGTGGCACAAGCATCTGGAGTTCAATTGCATTGGCTGAAGCCCTATTCCACCAATTCTCTCTCTCTCTCTCTCTCTCTCTCTCTCTCTCTCTCTCTCTGTGTGTGTGTGTGTGTGTGTGTGTGTGTGTGTGTGTGTGTGTGTAAAAAAATAAAATAAAAAGATGAGACTGTGCAAGGGAATCTGAGCATATGCTTCAGTTGTAATAAGATGACTAAGAGAATGTGTGTTCTGGTTTTAGAAATTCCTCATACCCCCTTTTTATTGCCTCTAATTTAAGACATTAATCTAAAAATTTTCAGGTCCCCCCAAAATTTTGTATCTCACACATCCACAAACAAACAAACAAAAACAAACAAACAAACAAACAAACTACCTGGCCTGGTGGCACATACCTTTAATCCCAACACTTGGGAGGCAGAAGTAGGAAGATTATGGCTGTGAGTTCAAGGCCAGCCTGAGACTACATAGTGAATTCCAGGTTAGCCTGAGCTAGAGCAAGACCCTAACTTGAAAAACCAAAATAATAATGATGATATTAAATAATATCTATAAATTGAACTTACATTCATCAGCTTCCTTTGGAACTGTGTGCTGGGCAGGTTTGTGACCTTGTAAAGAGGCCCACAGTCTTTTTAAACTCTGGAGTTTTTTTCATTTCATTTTATTTATTTATTTATTTATTTATTTATTTATTTATTTATTTATTTACAACTTCCTTAATTGTAGACAATATCCCATGGTACTTCCCTCCCTCATCCCTCCCCCTTTGAAACTCTACTCTCCATCATATCCCTTCTCCCTCTCAATAAGTCTCTCTTTTCATTTTGATGTCATGATCTTTTCCTCCTATTATGATGGTCTTGTGTAGGTAGTGTCAGGCACTGTGAGGTCATGGATATTCAGGCCATTTTGTGTCTGGTGGAGCACGTTGTAAGGAGTCCTACTCTTCCTTTGGCTCTTACACTCTTTCCACCCTCTCTTCCACAATGGACCCTGAGCCTTGGAAGGTGTGTTAGAGATGTCTCAGTTCTGAGCACTCCTCTGTCCCATCTTCTCAGCACCACGGTGCCTTCTGAGTCATCCCAAGGTCATCACCATCTGAAAAGAGAAGCTTCTCTAACCAAAAGTGAGAGTAGCATTAATATATGGGTATGGACATTAAGAGAAGTACTTATTGGGCAGTTTGGTGAGCATAATATATATACATTTAGCCAGACACCAACAGATATTATACTCCTCATCCACACAGCACCTGTGAGTGCATGCCATAGTGGCCCTTATGAACTGCAGACATCACTCATCAGTAAATGTTTACACTGCTGTCATGCTTTATTTAGTTATTTATTTATTTGAGAGAGAGAAAGCATGCACACCACGGCTTCAAACCTTTACAAAGCAACTCCAGACACATGCACCATCTTGAGCATTTGGGCTTACCTGGGTTCTGGGGAATTGAACCTGGGTCTTAGGCTTCACAGGCAAGTGCCTTAACTGGTAAGCCATCTCTCCAGCCCTGTCATGCTTTTTAAATGAGCAATGGCATGACTCACAGGGTCTGGTCTTCATGCTACAGCCAGCATGAAGAGCTCACGGAATGCAAATAGCATCTGATTGAGCTTGTAAAGAAAATCACCTTCAAAGAATGTTATGCATGGATTCTCTGAAGGGGACATGATATCTCAAGGAGGGAGAACATTCCAACAGGCATTGAAAGACTATTCCTTTGAATGTTGTGTTCCTGAACTTGTGTGTGTGTGTGTGTGTGTGTGTGTGTGTGTGTGTGTGTGTTTATAAGAACTATGGGGATTATCTTGGAGTAGAAAAGGAGTGTATGGTGCTGAAAAAATGGCTCAGCAGTTATGGCACTCACCTGCAAAACCTAATGACCCGAGTTCAATTCCCCAGTACCCATGTAAAGCCAGATGCACATGGTGGTGCATGCATCTGAGTTCATTTGCAGTGGCTGGGGCCCTGGCATGCCCATTCTTTCTGTCTTTCTCTATGTATCTGTCTCTCTCTGCTTACAAATAAATAAATAATTAAATAAATTTATTTATTAGAGACAGAGAGAGGGAAAGAGAGAAAGGGAGAGTGAGAATGGGTGTGCGGTGGAAAGTTTCTGGTGCATCCATTCTCTCTCCTTCTGTGTCTCTCAAATAATTATAATTTAACATAAAAATACCATAATTATGTCCATCATTGTAATGATACCGTTGAGAGAAATTCCCAGTCTATAACCTCCAGGACAAAGCTAATGTGTTTCATGATCCATAGTTCTGGGGAAATGGCTTCCCAGTTTGCCATGTAAGTTCAAAGATCTGAGTTTGAATCCCCAGCACTCCCACAAATCCAAGCATGGTGGCATGCAACTATCATCCTGGGGCTGGGGAATTGGAGGCAGGAGCATCCCTGGCACATGTCGGCCAGATGGCTTAGCTGAATTGGGGAGCTCCAGGATCAGGGAGACCCTGTCTCATAGAATAAGATGTAGAGCATTAAAATCAAAGAGCAGATGTCAATCTCTGGACTACACACACACACAAACACACTCCACACACACACACATATACCCACACACCCCTACACACCATAAACACACTACACCTCCCACACATACACACACTTCACATCACACACACACACCACACACACATACACCATCTCATACCTACACACACTACACATATACACACATCCCTCACACAAACACAAACCACAAAACACCATACATACATAACACACACATATCACACACACAAATACATACACACACCAAACATACTCATAGACACATAGACCCCACATATACCACATACACACAGCATACACATATATACACCCTCCCCTACACACCAGAGACCCCCACAAACCACATACACATATGCACACACTCCCACCAACACACCACATATACACTATACACATCCACACCCCACATACACACATACACACACCCCACACACATACACAAATCATACACAGGCACACCACACATCCCAGACACATACACCACACATACACACACAATCAACACACAAACACAAACCCACACACCCAATACCACACACACACACATACACACACCACATACACAACGCATACACATCACACACACAAACACATACAGACACACCATACATACACATAGACACATATACCCCCCTCACCACAAACACACATACACACACACCACACACATCACACACACACCCACACAAACACCACACCCAACACACACATCACACACACAAATACAAACCCCACATGCCCTTCCTCACACACCACAGACCAAACACACATTCCACACATACACATACACATACCACACAACATACATACACGCAGCACACATACACACACCACACATAACAAACATCACACCACATATGACACACATCCCACACAAACACAAACCCCATCCATCCCACACACATATATATATATGACACACATAAACCACACACACATACACATACAACCCTCCAAACACCACATACTCATCACACACATACACAGACACATACACCACACACTTATCACATACATAAACACACACATACATACACAACACACACACAGCACACCACACACATACACACCAATTACAGTCACACCACATCATACACATACACACACACCACAAACATATACACACACAGCATACCACACATACATACAAACACACCACATACATACACATAAGAAAATTAAAAATAACCACATCTCATCGCTATATGGAACATGTAACACTCATAACCACTGAGGGTAAATCCATGGTAGATGACCCTCCTGGATACACTTTATCAAAGTCACATGAAAATGCACTGAAAGTCTGCATTGTAACTTTGCAATTGAAGAAAAGACAAGAAAAAAAAAAAAGAAAAACAGCATCACAGAAAATGGATGATTTATGTGTTTGCTTCTGTTTTTTTGAATTCTCCTAGAGACAACATGTGGCTGTCTGCCAGAGAAAGAGTGATACCATTTGTGCACCACTCAAAACAAGCGCAATGAGGGGAGAGGATGCAAGTGGAGGATTTGGTTTTCCTGAAAACACCCCAACCCCCCCCCACACACACCTTCCGCTTTCAAACCAATTGCTGTTCACTCCTATTTCAGGAACCTTCCTCGTGGGAAGAGGTGACTCTGGTCATTATGTTGTTCTGGTTGGTGGATGGAGAATAGGGATTCTCTGTGAGACTCAGATTGACCTCAATCCGCAGTCCTCCTGCCTCCACCTCCCGGTTGCTGGGATTACAGGTGTGCACTACCAGGATTACCCACCACTTGTTCACCTACTTGAGATACAGCTGGGTCCTCTGGGTGGGAAGGAATGAGTCCACCTTATCCTAGCTGCTTTGGGAGAACTCAAAGGAAGAATTTGTGAGAACTACTAAAAAAAAAAAAAACAGCACAGAAGATATTCAATCAATCTACATGTTTGGAGATTTAAAAACAGAGTTAGGAGCTAGAGAGATGGCTCAGCAGTGAAGGCACTTGCCAGAAAAACCAGGACTCATCTAAGCCAGATGCACAAGGTGGTACATGTGTCTGGAGTTCATTTGCAGTGGCTGGCGGTCCTGGCATGCCCATTCGTTCTACCTCTCTTCCTCCTCCCCATCTCTCTCTGCTTGAAAATATATAAATAAAAATATTTTTAGGGCTAGAGAGACAGATTAGTAGTTAACATGCTTGCCTTTGAAACCTAAGGATCCAGGTTTGATTCCCCAGAAGCAATGTAAGTCAGATTCACAACATATTCCAGTTTTAGATGGGGACCCTCACATCCAGCCAGGCTATGCTCAAAACTCCCTTTGGGGCTGGAGAGATAGCTTTGCAGTCAAGGTGCTTTCCTGCAAGGCCAAAGGACCCAGGTTCAATTTTCCAGTACACAAGTAAACCACAGGCACAAGGTAGAGCATGTGTCTGCAGTTTGTCTGTAGTGGCTAGGTACCCACTCTCTCTATGTATCTGCCTCTTTCTCTCTCTTTCTCAAATAAATAAATAAAAATAAAACCTTTCCAGGTCATCCTCTCCTTGCATGACACCACACTGAGTTGATTCCTCATGTTCACACCTTAGCATGCAACTCGAGGCTCACTGTCACTAACAATTGGGGGGAAGCATGTGAAATTGCAGTTTTGGATGAAGCAAAATTCCAAAAACAATCAAAGCCAAGAAACATCTCCAGCACATGTCCTAACCGATGATAATAATAGGTAAATTCCTAGGGTCGGTGACAGCCAGGACTCCAATCTCCAGTACCACATAATTCCATTTAAGATGCATACATTCATCGTGCAAAACAATTTGATGTCAAAATGGAAAAATAGGGAATATGGGGGTTGGGGAGAAAGCTCTATGATAAAGACACTTGCTGTCGAAGCCAAAGAAACCCAGTTTGGTTTTCCAAGACCCATATAAGCCAAATGCACAAAGTGGAGCATGCATCTGGAGTTTGTTTTCATTGATAGAGGCCCTGGCCACCCTATTCTCTCTCTATCTCTATCTCTCCCTCCCTCTCTTTCAGAAATAAAGTATTATGAAATATAGAAAAATAGGGCATATGGATCGAGTTAAATTAGGGGTGGAAGACTGTTAAAAGGGAATTCCAGGTCAGCCTGGAGTAGAATGAGACCATACCTTGAAAAAACAGAGAGAGAGAGAGAGAGAGAGAGAAAGAAATGATTATATCTAGAGAAAGAGAGAATGCAAAGAAAAATAATTGAGGGAATAAAATCAAAATGCATTATATCTATCTATGAAAGTGTCAAAATGCAAATAAAATAAAATAATAATCTTCAAAAATTACTGGGTGTGGTAGCACACACCTTTAATTCCAGAACTGGGGAGGCAGGGGTAGGAGGATAGCTATGAGTTCAAGGCCAGCCTGAGACTACCTAGTAGTGAATTCCAGGTCAGCCTGGGCTAGAGCAAAACCCTACTTGAAAAAAAAAAAAAAAAAAGGACATAGGAAACCCCAAGTTACATATGTAGCCTCCCCCCAACACACAGACACATCCTAACTACAGAAGCTCACATTAACCCATAGGAAAATGTTCCCAGGGAACACATGAAACTAAAATTGCAGCTAGTACCATGCCTTTATATGAACTGTAATTATTCCTCTTCATACATTTATATGACAAAGTTTAATAAATTTATCTATTTTTTGTTTTCTTTTTGATGTAGGGTCTCACTCTAGCTGAGGCTGGAACAATTTTCTAGTTTCTAAGTAGGGTAAGATCCTGAGGATTAAAATTTGGAGAATAATAATGATATATAATATCTATAAATTGAACTTACATTCATCAGATTCCTTTGGAACTGTGTGCTGGGCAGGTTTGTGACCTTGTAAAGAGGCCCACAGTCTTTTTAAACTCTGGAGTTTTTTTATTTATTTATTTATTTATTTATTTATTTATTTATTTATTTATTTATTTATTTACAACTTCCTTAATTGTAGACAATATCCCATGGTACTTCCCTCCCTCATCCCCCTCCCCCTTTGAAACTCTACTCTCCATCATATCCCTTCTCCCTCTCAATAAGTCTCTCTTTTCATTTTGATGTCATGATCTTTTCCTCCTATTATGATGGTCTTGTGTAGGTAGTGTCAGGCACTGTGAGGTCATGGATATTCAGGCCATTTTGTGTCTGGTGGAGCTCGTTGTAAGGAGTCCTACTCTTCCTTTGGCTCTTATACTCTTTCCACCCTCTCTTCCACAACGGACCCTGAGCCTTGGAAGGTGTGTTAGAGATGTCTCAGTTCTGAGCACTCCTCTGTCCCATCTTCTCAGCACCACAGTGCCTTCTGAGTCATCCCAAGGTCATCATCATCTGAAAAGAGAAGCTTCTCTAACCAAAAGTGAGAGTAGCATTAATATATGGGTATGGACATTAAGAGAAGTACTTATTGGGCAGTTTGGTGAGCATAAATATATACATTTAGCCAGACACCAACAGATATTATACTCCTCATCCACACAGCACCTGTGAGTGCATGCCATAGTGGCCCTTATGAACTGCAGACATCACTCATCAGTAAATGTTTACACTGCTGTCATGCTTTATTTAGTTATTTATTTATTTGAGAGAGAGAAAGCATGCACACCACGGCTTCAAACCTTTACAAAGCAACTCCAGACACATGCACCATCTTGAGCATTTGGGCTTACCTGGGTTCTGGGGAATTGAACCTGGGTCTTAGGCTTCACAGGCAAGTGCCTTAACTGGTAAGCCATCTCTCCAGCCCTGTCATGCTTTTTAAATGAGCAATGGCATGACTCACAGGGTCTGATCTTCATGCTACAGCCAGCATGAAGAGCTCACAGAATGCAAATAGCATCTGATTGAGCTCGTAAAGAAAATCACCTTCGAAGAATGTTATGCGTGGATACTCTGAAGGGGACATGATATGTCAAGGAGGGAGAACATTCCAACAGGCATTGAAAGACTATTCCTTTGAATGTTGTGTTCCTGAACTTAATAGTGTGTGTGTGTGTGTGTGTGTGTGTGTGTGTGTGTGTGTGTGTGTTTATAAGAACTATGGGGATTATCTTGGAGTAGAAAAGGAGTGTATGGTGCTGAAAAAATGGCTCAGCAGTTATGGCACTCACGTGCAAAGCCTAATGACCCGAGTTCAATTCCCCAGTACCCATGTAAAGCCAGATGCACATGGTGGTGCATGCATCTGAGTTCATTTGCAGTGGCTGGGGCCCTGGCATGCCCATTCTTTCTGTCTTTCTCTATGTACCTGTCTCTCTCTGCTTACAAATAAATAAATAATTAAATAAATTTATTTATTAGAGAGAGGGAAAGAGAAAAAGGGAGAGTGAGAATTGGTGTGCGGTGGAAAGTTTCTGGTGCATCCATTCTCTCTCCTTCTGTGTCTCTCAAATAATTATAATTTAACATAAAAATACCATAATTATGTCCATCATTGTAATGATACCGTTGAGAGAAATTCCCAGTCTATAACCTCCAGGACAAAGCTAATGTGTTTCATGATCCATAGTTCTAGGGAAATGGCTTCCCAGTTTGCCATGTAAGTTCAAAGATCTGAGTTTGAATCCCCAGCACTCCCACAAATCCAAGCATGGTGGCATGCAACTATCATCCTGGGGCTGGGGAAGTGGAGGCAGGAGCATCCCTGGCACATGCCGGCCAGATGGCTTAGCTGAATTGGGGAGCTCCAGGATCAGGGAGACCCTGTCTCATAGAATAAGATGTAGAGCATTAAAATCAAACAGCAGATGTCAATCTCTGGACTACACACACACACAAACACACTCCACACACACACACACATATACCCACACACCCCTACACACCATAAACACACTACACCTCCCACACATACACACACTTCACATCACACACACACACACCACACACACATACACACATCTCATACATACACACACTACACATATACACACATCCCTCACACAAACACAAACCATAAAACACCATACATACATAACACACACATATCACACACACAAATACATACACACACCAAACATACTCATAGACACATAGACCCCACATATACCACATACACACAGCATACACATATATACACCCTCCCCTACACACCAGAGACCCCCACAAACCACATACACATATACACACACTCCCCCAACACACACATATACACTATACACATCCACACCCCACATACACACATACACACACCCCACACACATACACAAATCATACACAGGCACACCACACATCCCAGACACATACACCACACATACACACACAATCAACACACAAACACAAACCCACACACCCAATACCACACACACACACACACACACACACACACATACACAACGCATACACATCACACACACAAACACATACAGACACACCATACATACACATAGACACATATACCCCCCTCACCACAAACACACATACACACACACCACACACATCATACACATAGACACACCACACTCACACACCCACACAAACACCACACCCAACACACACATCACACACACAAATACAAACCCCACATGCCCTTCCTCACACACCACAGACCAAACACACATTCCACACATACACATACACATACCACACAACATACATACACCCAACACACATACACACACCACACATAACAAACATCACACCACATATGACACACATCCCACACAAACACAAACCCCACACATCCCACACACATACATATATATACATGACACATAAACCACACACACATACACATACAACCCTCCAAACACCACATACTCATCACACACATACACAGACACATACACCACACACTTATCACATACATAAACACACACATACATACACAACACACACACAGCACACCACACACATACACACCAATTACAGTCACACCACATCATACACATACACACACACCACAAACATATACACACACAGCATACCACACATACATACAAACACACCACATACATACACATAAGAAAATTAAAAATAACCACATCTCATCGCTATATGGAACATGTAACACTCATAACCACTGAGAGTAAATCCATGGTAGATGACCCTCCTGGATACACTTTATCAAAGTCACATGAAAATGCACTGAAAGTCTGCATTGTAACTTTGCAATTGAAGAAAAGACAAGAAAAAAAAAGAAAAACAGCATTACAGAAAATGGATGATTTACGTGTTTGCTTCTGTTTTTTTGAATTCTCCTAGAGACAACATGTGGCTGTCTGCCAGAGAAAGAGTGATACCATTTGTGCACCACTCAAAACAAGCGCAATGAGGGGAGAGGATGCAAGTGGAGGATTCGGCTTTCCTGAAAACAACCCCCCCACACACACCTTCTGCTTTCAAACCAATTGCTGTTCACTCCTATTTCAGGAACCTTCCTCGTGGGAAGAGGTGACTCTGGTCATTATGTTGTTCTGGTTGGTGGATGGAGAATAGGATTCTCTGTGAGACTCAGATTGACCTCAATCTGCAGTCCTCCTGCCTCCACCTCCCGGTTGCTGGGATTACAGGTGTGCACCACCAGGATTACCCACCACTTGTTCACCTACTTGAGATACAGCTGGGTCCTCTGGGTGGGAAGGAATGAGTCCGCCTTATCCTAGCTGCTTTGGGAGAACTCAAAGGAAGAATTTGTGAGAACTACTAGAAAAAAAAAAAACAGCACAGAAGATATTCAATCAATCTACATGTTTGGAGATTTAAAAACAGAGTTAGGAGCTAGAGAGATGGCTCAGCAGTGAAGGCACTTGCCAGAAAAACCAGGACTCATCTAAGCCAGATGCACAAGGTGGTACATGTGTCTGGAGTTCATTTGCAGTGGCTGGCGGTCTTGGCATGCCCATTCGTTCTACCTCTCTTCCTCCTCCCATCTCTCTCTGCTTGAAAATATATAAATAAAAATATTTTTAGGGCTAGAGAGACAGATTAGTAGTTAACATGCTTGCCTTTGAAACCTAAGGATCCAGGTTTGATTCCCCAGAAGCAATGTAAGTCAGATTCACAACATATTCCAGTTTTAGATGGGGACCCTCACATCCAGCCAGGCTATGCTCAAAACTCCCTTTGGGGCTGGAGAGTGGCTTTGCAGTCAAGGTGCTTTCCTGCAAGGCCAAAGGACCCAGGTTCAATTTTCCAGTACACAAGTAAACCACATGCATAAGGTAGAGCATGTGTCTGCAGTTTGTCCGTAGTGGCTAGGTACCCATTCTCTTTATGTATCTGCCTCTTTCTCTCTCTTTCTCAAATAAATAAATAAAAATGAAACCTTTCCAGGTCATCCTCTCCTTGCTTGACACCACACTGAGTTGATTCCTCATGTTCACACCTTAGCATGCAACTCGAGGCTCACTGTCACTAACAATTGGGGGGGGGGGAAGCATGTGAAATTGCAGTTTTGGATGCAGCAAAATTCCAAAAAACAATCAAAGCCAAGAAACATCTCCAGCACATGTCCTAACCAATGCTAATAATAGGTAAATTCCTAGGGTCGGTGACAGCCAGGACTCCAATCTCCAGTACCACATAATTCCATTTAAGATGCATACATTCATCGTGCAAAACAATTTGATGTCAAAATGGAAAAATAGGGAATATGGGGGTTGGAGAGAAAGCTCTATGATAAAGGCACTTACTGTCCAAGCCAAAGAAACCCAGTTTGGTTTTCCAAGACCCATATAAGCCAAATGCACAAAGTGGAGCATGCATCTGGAGTTTGTTTTCATTGGTAGAGGCCCTGGCCACCCTATTCTCTCTCTATCTCTATCTCTCCCTCCCTCTCTTTCAGAAATAAAGTATTATGAAATATAGAAAAATAGGGCACATGGATCGAGTTAAATTAGGGGTGGAAGACTGTTAAAAGGGAATTCCAGGTCAGCCTGGAGTAAAATGAGACCATACCTTGAAAAAACAGAGAGAGAGAGAGAGAGAGAGAGAAAAAGAGACAGAGAAAGAAAGAGAGAGAGAGAGAGAATAATTGAGGGGAATAAAATCAAAATGCATTATATCTATCTATGAAAGTGTCAAAATGCAAATAAAATAAAATAATAATCTTCAAAAATTACTGGGTGTGGTAGCACACACCTTTAATTCCAGAACTGGGGAGGCAGGGGTAGGAGGATAGCTATGAGTTCAAGGCCAGCCTGAGACTACCTAGTAGTGAATTCCAGGTCAGCCTGGGCTAGAGCAAAACCCTACTTGAAAAAAAAAAAAAAAAAAAAAGGACATAGGAAACCCCAAGTTACATATGTAGCCTCCCCCCAACACACAGACACATCCTAACTACAGAAGCTCACATTAACCCATAGGAAAATGTTCCCAGGGAACACATGAAACTAAAATTGCAGCTAGTACCATGCCTTTATATGAACTGTAATTATTCCTTTTCATGCATTTATATGACAAAGTTTAATAAATTTATCTATTTTTTTGTTTTCTTTTTGGATGTAGGGTCTCACTCTAGCTGAGGCTGGGACAATTTTCTAGTTTCTAAGTAGGGTAAGATCCGGAGGATTAAAATTTGGAGCAGGGTGTGGTGGCACACACCTTTAATCCCAGCACTCGGGAGGCAGAGGTAGGAGGATCGCTGTGAGTTCGAGGTCACCCTGACACTATATAGTGAATTTCAGGTCAGCCTGGGCTAGAGTGAGACCCTACCTCAAAAAACAAACAAACAAAAAAACATTGAAGCCCCAGAACCCATGAGATAAGGCCTGTATGTGTCATCTGAAAGTACCTACACCAATGGGAGACAGAGTCAGGAGATACCCAAAGCTTGCAGGGGTGGTTAGCCTGGTGGATACCGCAGAAATCATATCTCTTGCGCTCTCTCTCTCTCTCTCTCTCAAACACGGTGAATGGTGAGACCTGACACCCTGAGACTTTCCTCTGAGTGCTACGTACACACTGTGACATGTGCATTTCCCTCAACACCACACACACACACACACACACACACACACACACACACCAATGCTATACTCTGCAATTTATTTTACTGTTTCTTTGGATTCAGTCTCCCCCTAGCCCAGTTTGACATACAATTCACTCTGTAGCCCAGGCTGGCTATGAACGCATGGCCATACTCCTACCTCAGCTGCTAGAGAGCAGGGATTAGAGGTGTGTACCTGGCTAAACACATTAAAAATAAGACAAAAGGGCTGGAGAGATTGCTCAGTGGTTAAGGCACTTGCCACAGTGCCTAATGAGTCAGGTTTGATTCCCCAGTACCCACATAAAGCCAGATTTACAAAGTGGTACATGTATCTTGGGTATTAGTTTAGAAAGCTTGATAAAATGTATTCTATATGTCCTGAAAGAAGATCCAGGTGTATCCTCAAAGGGAATAAGAAAGCTCATTCTGAAGCCAAATATGAGTGAAGATGGTCTGCCAAGATGGATTCTGGTGGTCCCAAATAATATGCTCTAATAAGGTAACAGTTTCATGAAGTTTTATAGACATAGAACAAAGACAGACATAAAGCAAAACACTTGCAGGGTTGGAGAGATGGATCGGTGGTTAAAGCACATTCTTTCAATGCCTAAGGACCAGAGTTCAATTCCCCAGTACCCACATAAAGCCAGATGTACAAGGTAGTGCATGCATCTGAAGTTCATTTGCAGTGGCTGGAGGTCCTGGCACACCCATTCTCTCTGTCTCTATCTTCTGTCTCTCTGTATTTGCAAATAAATAAATAAAAGCATTTTATAAAAAAAAACTTTTGCAAATACATCGGTGGGAAACTCAGGATGGTGGGACGTCTCTGCTGCAGGCTTCAGATTCTCTTGCATGGCATCAGTAACTTTGGGGTTGGTCAAAGCTGGTAGGCTGTTTGATAGATTAATATATCCTAGCAGGTTTTATGAAATAGTCACAAGGATAATAAACTGGACATAAAGGCAGGTGATGAATAACAATGAAAGAGGGTAAGGTAAACCCAAAATAACTTAGCTTTGGATCACCAACATTCCATGGCTCCACAGCCACAAAGATCTACACAGAATGTAAGTCTTGGAGGATCTTTAATGTTGGTGTCATTTTTGTCATTTTTTAAATTTTATTCTTTTAACACCAACTCATTTCATGGGTATGATTTTATGTGGATATACATGCACACACATATACATATATTCATCTATATGTGAACACATGCATTTCTCACATGAACTAAATGAAGTATTAATCTCCTTGGGTTCAGAAATGATACCTGCTGCTTGCCGGCAAAGCTTAAGGACCTGAGTTGGACTCCCAAGTAAAGCCAGATGCACAGGTGGTGCACGCCTTTAATCCCAGCATTCAGGAGGCAGAGGAAAGAGGATCACTGTAGTTCAAGACTAGCTTGAGAATCCATAGTGAATTCCAGGTCAGCCTGGGCTAGAATGAGACCCTACCTCAAACAACCAACATACATATACATGTATATGTTTAAAAAATGATGCCTTCACAACTCCTATAAGTCCTTCAATAACTTGTTTAATGTCTTTTATGCTGTAGATTAAAAGTATGCTACCAGGATGGAGAAATAGCTTAGCAGCAAAGCCAAAGGACTGGGATCGATTCCCCAGAACCCATGTAAAAAAAGATGCACAGATGGTGCATGTGTCTGGAGTTCGTTTGCAGTAGCTAGCAGCCCTGGTGCATCCATTCTCTCTCTCTCTCTCTCTCTCTCTCTCAACCCTCTCTCTCTTTCTATCTCTCTTTCTCTCTGCCTCTTTGCCTGTCTCAAATAAACAAATAAAATTTTAAGAAATATTTTAAAATCATGCTACCATTTTCTATCTATTTCCATATAGGTAGCCCTAATCATTCCTTCAGTGGGATGGTTATCTCACACAGGCTCAGGATGCTGGCGTGAACTTTCACACTAGACACAGTTATGGAGGAAGGGATATTTATCAAAGCTTACAGGTCCAGGGGAAGTTCCATGGTGAAAGAAGCTTGTCCCCTTTCACAGGACTATGCAGAGGGAGAAAAAGCCACAAGCCACCACCAAAGAGCAAACAAGCACACCCGTGGAACTTCAGGAAAAGCTTGGGCACTTTGCATTTCTTCTTTGGAAAAATATTTTTATTATTTGAGAGAGAGAGAGAGAGAACACATGAGCCAAAGCATCCAGTCACTGATATGGACTCCAGATGCATGTGTCACCTTGTGCATCTGGCTTTACATGAGTTCTGGGGAACTGGACCAGGGTCCCGTGGCTTTGTAGGCAAGTGCCTTAACCTCTAAGCCATGTCTCCAGCCCACTGTTCATATCTTTAGGCTGGAATTCCAAATCCACCCCCAGACCTTCGGGCTGGACCATAGGATCCACCCACAGTGACACTTCCTCCAGCCAGTTGGCCAGTGTTTCAAATTCCACACTATAGTAAAATGCTGAATATATTGGGGGTTGTCCATTCAGAGTATCACATACACATACACATATGTGCAGATATACACATAAATTTAGAACAAATTCCATTCCCAAAGTGATAACTAAATCATAGTTATTCACTGAAACATCCCTAAAGATTTCTACAGTGAAACCCACTTTGTGTAACAACAAGATGTTATAGTCACATTCCAGTCTTCAAGTGGGACCTAGATAGAGTAAAATCAATCTCATTTTTAAATTCATTGTACGATCTCTCTCTCAAATAAAAATAAATATGAAAATACTTTTTAAAAGCTGGAGAGATGGCTTAGTAGTTAAGGCACATTCCTGTGAAGCATAAGGATCCAAGTTCAGTTCCCCAGTACCCACATAAAGCAGATGCACACAATGGCCCATGTGTTTGAAATTCATTTGCAGTGACTGGAGACCCTGGATTGCCCATTCCCTCTCTCTCTCTCTCTCTCTCTTTCTGTCAATTAAATTATTAAATTATCTAATTAAAAAGGGCTTTAATGACAAAAACTTGATGCCAAAGGCAGGAAACTGAATAGCTGAGCAAATGTGGCAGAACCTTAGGAAATGAGACTACCAAGGCAGAAGCATGAAAGTGAAATTTCAGTCTCCATCTCCTTACTATATTGTCCCAATACGAATTGGATAGTGGGGTTGGAGAGATGACTCAGCCATCAAGACACTAGCTTGCAAATCCCAAGGACCTGGGTTTGATTCCTCAGTACCCACATAAAGCCAGAATTACAAGATGTCATGTGCATCAGGAGTTCATTTGCAGTGGCTGGAACCCCTGGTGTGTCCATTCTCTATCTCTCAATTAAATAAATAAATAAAAATTTCAAAATGAATTGAATGGTCAGGAGAAAATCAGACATTAATTTGCACTTATTCTCTGCCACCATGAAATTCAAGATTAATTTGAGAGAGTAGGATGTGTTCTGAGACTGTATCTGCTCACACGTCTTAATGTCATGCAGTGTGTGTGTGTGTGTGTGTGTGTGTGTGTGTGTGTGTGTGTGTGTGTGTGTTCATGTGTGTGGACAAATACATGTGTTGTGCACCTTCTCATCTCTACACATATCAGGGGCCAGATGTCAATGTAAGGTGTTTCCCTCAGTGGCTCTTTGACCTTTTCTTTGAAACTGGGTCTCTCACTGAACCTGAAGCTCACGAATTAGGCTACACAGTCTGGCCAGTGAGCACAAGGAATCCTCCAGCACTGGCATGACAAGGGTGCTCCACCCTGCCTGGCTTTTTACATGGGTATTGGGGCTTTGAACTCACATCCTCATGCTTGCATGGCAAGTGCTTTCCCATCTCTCCAACCCCAATGTGCCAGTCACTTTTGTTGTTGTTTTTTTGAAGGAGGGTCTCACTCTAGCCCAGGCTGACATGGAATTCACTCTGTACTCTCAGGCTGGCCTCAAACTCACGGCAATGATCTTCTTACCTTTGCCTCCCCAGTGCTGGGATCCAACATGTGAGCACCACCATGCCCAGCTGGCCAGTCACTTTTAATACTGTATCTTGTAGAAGACTTTGGCTCATCCATATCTGGACCTCCACTTGGGGGTTCTTTCTTTTACCAACCTTCCCAGATGAGAGAGATCTTTGCAGACACCTCTCCCGGTGACTGGGGTAGAACAAGAGATCAGCACAGTAGTGCACACAAGCTCCTATTGGGAACACTAGGTGTCCTGTCATTTGGCGGATCAGTCATGTAGCCACAACAACCTGTATGGACATCACCTCCAAGACTGTGAAACCTACAGCCCCCACGAAGATCCCTGTAAGTAAATGTTATTTCTCTTACAAATTCAGATTCAGTTGAGCAGACTTCACCACCCTGAGGAAATATTTCAGATCCAGGGACACCTGAGTGCATTTTCCCATAAAAGAAACCCTCATGAATAAGGGAAAAAGCAGGGTCTGGAGAGATGGCTCAGCAATTAAGGTGCTTGCCTGCAAAGTGAAAGGACCAGGTTCCAGTCCCCAGGACCCACGGAAAGCCAGACACATGAGGTGGCACATGTGTCTGATGTTCATTTGCAGTGGGAGGTGGCCCTGGAATACCCATTCTCTCTGTCTCTCTATCTGCCTCTTTCTCTCTCTCCCTCTCTCAAATAAAGTAAAAAAATTTTTTTAAAGTAATCAACTCTTAATAACTTAGTTGTGGTGCAACATCATCTCATCTAAAAGTCGGTTTTCAGATAGTTGGACCCTTGGGACATTCTGAAATTAATAAAGGATGAATCTGTACTGCCAGGTAGGAAACTGAAAAAGCTCTGCCTTGTTAAAAATTATCTGGGAGAGCTGGAGAGATTGCTCAGTGGTTAGGGTGATTGCTTGCAAAGATGAATTATTGGGGTTTCATTTCCCAGTACCCACCTAAACCCAGATGGGCAAAGTGGTGCATGCATTGGGATTTTGTTTGCAGCAGCTAGAGGCACTGGTATGCGTGCTCTGTCTCTCTCTCTCTCCTCCCTCTCTCTCTCTCTCTTCTCTATGCTTGGAAATAATTTAAAACAATATTTTTAAAAATGATCTGGTGTCTGTAGAGATGGCTTAGCTGTTAAGTTGCTTGCCTGTGAAGCCTAAGGATCCATGCTCAACACCCCAGATATCAAGTAAGCCAGATTCACAAAGGTGAGATAAGTGGAAGGTTACACATGCCCAGTAGGTGACACAGCATCTGGAGTTCTATTGCAGTGGCTGAGGCCCTGGCATGCAAATTCTCTTTCTTTGT
This sequence comes from Orientallactaga sibirica, assembly GCA_036365145.1. Lineage (NCBI taxonomy): Eukaryota > Metazoa > Chordata > Mammalia > Rodentia > Dipodidae > Orientallactaga > Orientallactaga sibirica. Next base: position 7,332 of record JAEOAD010000955.1, on the reverse strand, counting down.
CTCTGTCTCACTCTTTAAAATAAAAAAAATTAAAAACAAAAACGAGCCTCCACTTGGGAATCCTTTTCTCTGGGCCAACCCTTTCAGGTGAGAGAGATCTTTGCAGACATCTCTCCTGGTAAACTTGGATGTAAGAAGAGATCACCACAGCAGTTCACACAAGCTGCTATTGGAAACACTGGGTGTCCTGTCATTTGGTTGACCAATCATATAGCCACATCAGCATGTATGGACACTTGCAGTCATCTTCGCATCACTGGCAGAAAATACCCAACAAAGAGCAGCTTCTGGGGAAAAGGGGATTTATTTTGGCTGAAAGAGTTGAGGGGAATCTCCACAATGGCAAAGGAGAATGATGGTATGAGCAGAGGGTGGAAATCAAACTCCAGGCCAATATCAGACAGACAACAGCAGCAGGAGAGTGGGGCAAACACTAGCTAGAGGAAGCTGACTATAACACCCATGAGCCCACTGCCAACAACACACCTCCTCCAGCTCCAGTATGGCTCCAATTCCCACATTGCCACCAGCTGGTGACCTAGCTCAGGACACATGTGTTTATGGGGGGACACCTGAATAAAACCACCCCAGATGTCATCTCCAAGACCAAAGAAGCTATAGCCTCCAGAATTATATGTTATTTCTCTTCCAAATTCAGTCATCTAATGTCTACCTTAATACTTCACTGTGAATCCATATTTATTTAAAAAAACACACATAGGAGCTGGAGAGAGGGCTCAGCAGATGGGGCACTTGCCTGTCAAGCCTAAGGACCCTTGTTTGACTCTCCAGGTGCCATGTAAGCCAGACATGCAAAGGTAAGGCACATGCAAGGTCACACATGCACACTAGGTGGCAAAAGCATTTGGAGTTCGAATGTAAAGGCAGAGGCCCTTTCTCTCTGTCTCCCTCTCTGTCTGTCACTCTCTCAAAAATAAAGAAAGGCACAAAAAGACACAGTTGATGTGAAACACATTTGGAATTCAGAAAATTGATATACGAAAAGAGCTTCCAGATGCAATTTTTATTTATTTATTTCTTTCTTTATTTCTTTATTTATTTCTTTCTTTCTTTCGAGGTAGCATCTTGTTCTAGGCCAGGCAGAACTGGAATTCACTATATAGTCTCAGGCTGGCCTTAAACTCACAGCCATCCTCCTACCTCTGCTTCCTGAGCACTGGGATTAAAGGCATGCTGTGCTACCACCCTTAATTGACTCACCACAAGATGTGATTGCTAGTTACATTCTAAAAATCCATGCAGGCCATTGGTAATTGTACAGCATCTAAACCCATACCCACCTTGCTCCCTTTGTCCCAAATGCAAGGGAAAATATAACAAGAATTTCAATATTGTACATGTTACTGTACTTTTCCAAACAGAAGGAAAATCATCCAATAATAGGCTGGACTTGTGTCTCCCCCAAGGTTTCTCTGGTTGAACCAGTAATAAACATTGTGTATCTCAATCCAAAGATGGTTTTTAAGAGGGGGAAACTTAAAAAAATCATTTATTTATTTATTTGACAGGGAGAAAAAGGGTTGCCAGGGCCTCTAACCACTGCAAATGAAACTCTAGATGCATGCACCACCTTGTGCATCTGGCTTACATGGGTCCTGGGGAATCAAACCTGGGTCCTTAAGTTTCACAGGCCAGGGCCTTAACTGTTCCAGGCCTAGAAGAGGGGGATCTTTTGTAATGTGATCATCAAGAGATAAAATTCCATCAAGGTGTTACCCTGGTAGATTTATAAGCATGGGAAGAGAAGATAACACACAAATGCTGTATTGTCTTGCACCATGTGACTCACAGAAGTCAGGTGATTAAGAGCTTATTTAGAGCTATTCTTTCACTGTAGCCCATTCTTTTTAACCCAATTAAGCCCATTAAATCCTTGGCCATGATAATTCCATTTCCCCATGTTTAATATCCCTTAAACAAACCTGGAAGATGGCATGTTCCCTTTCCATAGAACTACCCCAGACTGCACAACTTGAGAAGGTAGAGGGTGCCCACTCACTCATAACATCTCCACCCAAGAAAATTTCATCTGACATGTTCCCCACCAAGTGCACATATACGGCAAAAGGGAAGGGGTGGGCACCATTTGCAGACTTAAGTTTCCGCAGTGACCCTCCAGGCCAAAGAAGTAAAAAATGATTTGAATAAAATTTCTCTCTGTGTCTGTCTGTCTGTCTGTCTGTCTGTCTCTCTCTCTCTCTCTCTGTGTGTGTGTGTGTGTGTGTGAGAGAGAGAGAGAGAGAGAGAGAGAGATGTTCTCTCTGGGTTAATCAGGTAATTAGGAAAACAAGCTAAATTGGTAACAAGACAGATTCTAATTCTAATTTTCAGATGACTGGTGTGGCCTTCTAAGCAAAAGTTCTGTGTATGAGCTGGAGAGATGGCTCAATGGTTAATGCACCTGCCTTCAAAGCCTAAGGATCCAGGTTCGATTCTCCAGGACCCACATAAGCCAAATGCACAAGGTGGTACATGCATCTGGAGTTCATCTGCAGCAGCTGGAGGCCCTGGAATACCCATTCTGTCTCTCTTCTCTCCCTCTCTCCTCTGCCTCTCTCTCTCTGCTTAGAAATAAATTTTAAAATTTCAAGAAAATAGTCATGCATGGTGGCACACACACACTCAGGAGACTGAGCTGCTTTACAACACTTTTGTAATTAACCCACCACTGGCATGCTGAATGGCATGTGCATGAAAAGTGACTCAGAGAATGAACTAAAGAACACGGCGTGAATTGGGGCCAACAGAGACCCTGAAAGTATCTGCTCCAGAAGGAATATCCACCCCAAAGGCAATGATCTCTCTGCACTAATGGCTTGATTTGTCCCTATTACTTCCTGCAACACTTTCAGGTGACTTCTGAGATATTTCCAAGACTACTAAATGAGATGTGTTTTGAAAAAGAAAATAGGGGACTTGAGAGATGGCTCAACCATTAAGGCACTTGTCTACAAAACCTAACAACCCAAGTCTGATTCCCCAGTGCCCACACAAAGACAGATGCACAAGGTGACACATGCTTCTGGAGTTTGTTTGCAGTGAATAGAGGCCCTGGCATGCCCATTCTGTCTCTCTCATTCTCTCTTCTTGCAAATAAATTAATTAATAAACATTTTAAAAAGGTAAATGATCAGAATTTATGAAATCTTTGTCAATGGAAACTATGTAATTTAATCTAATAAAGGCTTCTAGTATACATTCCTTCTTCTCAAAATCTTTACTGGCACTTTTCAAGTATCACCTCCTTTCCTTTAATTACTTCAAAACCTCACTTAGCCATCTTTGCCTTTTTCACATCTTTGTATGCAAGTCATTTCCCCCCACATCTCTTCTTACTGCCCTGCACTGTGGATTATAATTGCTAGGAATTCCCTTGACTTTCCCATTACTGAAACCTAAAGATCGTTCCTTTCCCCTGGCATGTCAGCAGCACATACCATCTCCAATTTTGGGAGAAATATACTTTTTTGAACCTTGATTAGTAAGCTGCTTAAATTCTACTGGCTTGTTCCTTTGTAACAGATCTGGGAGTCACAGCCTAATGTTGTCTCAAAACTGTGCCACTGTCAGCCTTAGGACAAGAAGGAAGGCCTGAGGCTGCAAAGCCCCTGCTGTGGGTTACCTCCATCTCCCCTCAGTCTCCTTGACCCCAAAGAACGTGTGTTCATATCTTCTAAAGGGAATGATTCAAATGTTGAATGTTGCTGTTTTCTTTTAAAAAATATTTTTGTATTTATTTGCAAGGAGACAGGGGTGGGGTGGGAAGAACATGAATACACACACCAGAGCCTCTTGCCACTGCAAACAAACTCCAGGTGTATGTGGCAATTTGTGTATCTTGCTTTATGTAGGGACTGGGGAATCAAACCCAGGCTAGCAAGCTTCACAAACAAGTGCCTTTAACTGCTAAGTCATCTTCCCAGCCTACTATCTTCTTATAAAGTTTTCTCTTCCACTTTTTCTGGTTCTTAGATTGACTGCCATTTATTGTTAGTCAAGCTACTTAGCTGCTCTATGATCTCCATTCTGCTGCTAAGTCCATTCAGTGGAGATTTTCTTTCAAATATTATGTATTTCAGCTCTAGAACTTCTATTTGGTGTATACATATATATTCATATATGTGTGTATCAGGGATAGATAAGTGTTGGATATAAGCTTTTGCTTCTTTTTGAGATGTCATATATTTTCCTTTATTGCAAGAATATTTTTCTTTGCATCATTAAAATATTCTGATTTTTTTCAATTAATTTTAACATCTGTGGAATTTCAAGATGAGGTTGTTGTTGTTGTTGTTTGAGACAGGGTTTCATGCTATCTGACCTGGACTTTACTATGTAGTCTCAGGGTGGCCTTGAACTCATGGTGATCTTCCTACCTCTGGCTCCAGAGTGCTGGGATTAAAGGCATGTGCCACTACACCCAGCTAAGATGAGTGTCCTTCATTTGAAGAATGAGTCACAGTTTTCTGTGTAGTAGTTATGAATTATATCTACATATTAGAGCTATGATATTGTGGAGGTTCTGGATTATGTGACATCCTTCAAGAGTGATACTTTCTGGATGCCTTAGAATCCACACTCTGTGCCTTGGATGGGAAATTAACTCTTGTTTGGTTCTCTTCTCCTCAGGTAGGCTGCTCTGAGTTTGAGTCCTGCATAGATGGCAAACCCAAGACAGAGTGGTACATATTTGACTCCCAGTACTTGGTGCTCCTCCCACCTTCCTCCTCCTTTTCTGGAGTCTGCCTCCAATACACTGCTCACTGACTGCAGCTGTATTAAGCTCTGATCTAGGTTTTTAGGCCAGAGATGGAATCTTCCCAAGCTTTGGATGTTTTGTGTGGTAATGCTGGGGCTTACTGTCCACCTAGATTGTTCTTTTCCTTTGATCTGTTTTCCATATGACAGGTCCTCCTCTCTAGAATGTATCTGCTTTGGGTCATTTCCTACGACCTTATTTAGAAAGTTCACTTTACAGCACAATCTCAAGAGCGTGGATCCAGTTGGAGCTTTCATAGCTGCTACAGAAACAAGTTGCCTGAAAATGTAATGACCCTTTATGCAGTCTTGCTTCACAAACTGAATCCTTAAATGTTGGTTATTCTGGGTAACTGGCTTGTCTTCTATGTTGCATGTTAGTTTTCATCAAATATATGATAATTATCCTTCATTTATCTATCTATCATCTATCCCATGCTGGTTTTGAACTCCTTATCCTCCTGCCTCTGCCTCTTCAGCAATTTCCTGCCAGTGTGCACCACCACAATGGACTAGCTGTCATCTATCAGCTGACTTCCACCATGTATCTACCCAAACAACAAGATAAATAGTGAATGTTAGGAAATGACCAGAAATATTTTAGTTTAATTTTATAGATAAATTAGAAGACAAATCTGAGGTGCATAACTAGACCAGAAATATTGAGATTTTCAGGTTTCAATTTTCCAGCTTATAGACTTTGTAGATTGTGCCCCACGTTGACCTGTTGCCGGTTTTTTTTTTTTTCCTTCACCACCGGAGGTAGAGCAAGATCTGAGGCTGAGCAAGGCGGGTGTCGGCAACTCCCAGACCACAAAGTCCGTCTGGCGGAAATCTTCAATAGTTGAGATTTTCAGAGAAAGGTTCAAATTTATTTCCCAGCTCTTTCAGCTGGTGCTGAGTCACTCCAGACTTTGGCTAGCTGTCACTTTAAACTCTGGCTGGGCTTTCACACCGGTATGTGTCCTTCTGGATTTCATATACTCAACAACTTTTGCATGCTAAGAGTTTTGTTTTTGTTTGTTTGTTTGTTTGTTTGTTTGTTTGTTTTTGAGGTAGGTTCTCACTCTTACCCAGGCTGATCTGGAATTCACTGTATTCTCTTTGTTGTCTCAGGTTGGCCTAGAACTCATAGCAGTCCTCCTACCTCCACCTCCCAAGTGCTGGGGTTAAAGGCATGTACAACCATGCCTGGCTCCAAGGGCTCTTTTATCTTTATTCTATTAAATTAGCTTCACTCGAGTCTTACAATTTTCTTGTTCCTCAGTTTCCTTTTTTCTCTTTGTTCTTTTTACACAATTGACATTTTATGTCATATTTCTGAAGGATGAGAATCAGAGATTAAAGTATCAGAATGGTGGAATTCTCCCAAACTCTCTTCTCTCCTTGGCTTATACATGATCAGCTTCTAACTGTGCCTTCTTTCATCTTTTCTGCATATTCTTCTGCTTCTAAAATTCAGTACAGCAAGGGAGGTGCTGGGAGCAATAATCTATCTTCCTTAAAAGGAAGAAGGGAGAGTAGTGATGGTGAAAATTTTATTTTTTTCTATTAAAATAACCTTATTCCAGAACTTCTGAATTTAATTCAAAGGATATATAATTAAAATATTCATACATGTGTTATCCTCTTTTTTTGGAGACATAGAGAGACAGACAGAGACAGGGAGAGAGAGAGAGATGGGGGGGAGAGAGAGGAAGACAGAGATGGGTGCACCAGCAGTGTCTCAGCTGCTGCGAACAAAATCCAGATGTGTGCTCCCCCTTGTGGTCAAGTGCGGCATTGCGCCCTTGCATCACTTTGCATCTGGCTAAACGTGGGACCTGGAGATTGGAACTGCTGGAGACTGGAACCAGTGTTCTTAGGCTTAGGAGGCAGGCGCCTTAACCCCTAAGCCATCTCTCCAGCCCTGTTATCCTCTTTTAACAAACTATTTAAAATAAAGTACACAAGGAATTCTATTTTCTGTTAAACTGGAAACTTTTTAATGAAAGGAGCATATATATACTTTTTATTTTTATATTTTGTTTATTTTTATTTATTTATTTCATTGAGAGTGACAGAGAGAGAAAGAGGCAGAGAGAGAGAGAGAGAATGAGCACAACAGGGCCTCCAGCCACTGCAAACAAACTCCAGACGCATGTGTCACCTTGTGCATCTGGCTAACATGGGTCCTGGGGAATTGAGCCTTGAACCAGGGAACTTAGACTTCACAGGTAAGCACTTAACCACTAAGCCATCTCTCTAACTCTCTCTCTATATATATTTTTTTTTTAATGTATTTTATTTATTTATTTATTTATTTGAGAGAAGGGGTCAGAGAGAGAGAGAGAGAGAATGTGCCTGTCAGGACCTCCAGCCACTGCAAACAAAGTCCAGATGCATGTGCCCCCTTGCGCATCTGGCTTACATGAGTCCTGGAGAATCAAATCCTTTGGCTTTATAGGCAAATGCTTTAACCACTAAGCCATCTCTCCAGCCCCTATGTATACTTTTTGAAAGGAATTTTATTCTATATAACAGGTTATATACTCTTATCCCTTCACCCCATGC
>JAEOAD010000438.1:0-24798 GCA_036365145.1 Orientallactaga sibirica | reverse complement strand
AAATCCAAATGTGTACACCCCCTTGTGAGCTAGTGCGGCATTGCGCTCTTGCGACACTTTGCATCTGGATAAATGTGAGACCTGGAGATTGGAACTGGGTTCTTGAGCTTTGCAGGCAGGCGCCTTAACCACTAAGGCATCCTTTCAGCCCAACATTAATTTTTTAAAAAAGTTATTGGGGGCTAGAGGGATTGCTTAGCAGTTAAGGTGCCTTCCTGTGAAGACTAAGGACCCTGGTTCGATTTTCCAGGCCCCATGTAAACCAGATGCACATGGTGGCGAATCCATCTGGAGTTTGTTTGTAGTGGCTAGAGGCCCTGGTTGGCCCATTCTCTCTCTTTCCCTCTAATAATTAAGTAAAATATTGGCTGGAGAGATAGCTTAGCATTTAAGGCACTTGCCTGCAAAGCCTAAGGACCCAGGTTCCATTCCCCAGTAACCACATAGAACCAGATGCACATGGTGGCAATTGCCTCTGGGGTCCTTTTGTAGTGGCTGGAGGCCCTGTCACACCCATTCTGTCTTACTGCCTCTTTCTCAAATAAATAAGTAAAAAAAATGTTTTTAATTTTTAAAAAATTGTTATCTACTTTTGCTTCAGTTAACTGTTTCCTTATATGTAAGTCTGTGCAGTATCCCTATAAATGACCCTAAGGTTCCATTTTCAAATCTTTTTTTTTTTTTTTTTTTTCGAGGTCAGCTTAGGCAGACCTGGAATTCAGTATGGAGTCTCAGGGTGGCCTGGAACTCAAGGTGATCCTCCTACCTGTGCCTCCCCAGTGCTGGGATTAAACGTGTGCACCACCATGCCCGGCCCATAAAATCTTTATATATCAAGTAACTCCAAAAGCCCCCATCACTGACAACTGCTGTGAAGAATATGGGGCGTTCTTCTCCTGAGGCCCCCACCTGAGTCTCCTCATTCATCTTTCCATTCTCCTAACGCAGACTCACTAATTCCATTCAGTTGTATTAAGAATCCCGGCTGCATCTGAGTGGAAGGCCTCCAGACAGCAAAGCTGGGGACACTGAGATGTGTTCCCACTGCCAGTGACATTTTCAATGTAAGTCACATTTTGGCATTAGCCATCTGATATGTTACTAAGACAAGGCAATTTAGTTTATCGTACTGGAATAGATCTCGGAAGGGGTCAATCAAGCATTCACCCTAACTTGGGCACCGTGACAATGTCAGAACCCAAGCAGGCCTTTGAGAAAACCCTTAAGCAGCCCAAGGATTCCTGCTTCCTAATATCCATCAATGTAAAACAATTTCCTCCACTCAGGACCATTTGACGTTTTATTTTTTATTTATCTTTCAATTCTTTTATTTATTTATTAAAGACAGAGAGAGGGATAAAGAGAGAGAGTGAGAATGGGCATGCCAGGGTCTTGAGCCACTGCAAATGAACTCAAGACACATGTGGCACCATGTGCATCTGGCTTACATGGGACTGGAGAATCGAACCGGGGTCCTTAGGCTTCATAGGCATGTGTCTTAACTGCTAAGCCATCTCCCCAGCCCCCATTTGACATTAAATTTTTTTTTGGTTTTTTGGAGGTAGCGTTTCACTCTAGCTCAGGCTGACCTGGAATTCACTTTGTAATCTCAGGGTTGCCTTGAACTCACGGTGATCCTCCTACCTCTGCCTCCCATGTGCTGGGATTAAAGGTGTGTGCCATCAAGCGTGGCATTAAAATCATTTTTAAAAGCCCCCAGTCAGATGCACAAGGGGATGCATGCATCTGGAGTGGCTGGAGGGCTTGGGGCACCCATTCTCTCCCTCTCCCTCCCTCCCTCTCTCTGTGCTTGTTTCTCTCTAAAATAAATAAATAAAAATATTTTTAAAAAAGAGCAGCCCCCAGTGTTGGAATGAAGAGATGGCTTAGTGCTTAAGGCGCTTGCCTGAAAAGGCAAAGGAGTCTGGTTCAATTCCCCAGGACCGATACACATGCATCTAGAGTTTGTTTGCAGTGGCTGGAAGCCCTGGTGTGCCCATTTTCTCTATCTCTCTGCCTCTTTCCCTCTCTCAAATAATTAAAAATAAAAATAAAAGCCCCCAAGGTTTTTTCCTTAAACCCGGTGGCATAGATGTACAGATGGGGCCTTCTCTGCCCTTTCTCATCAGCCTTGACCTTGAGCGCACAGGTACTATGCTCTGACTGACTATAATATTGTTTCCTTCATGGGATGTGCCTTCACTATTGAGAGTAAGTCATTATAGTAAACCAGGAGCCACATCATTTGCTTGTCTAACAACGTCCACATTCTCACTCTAAGGAGCCTTAACTTCAGAACACCTTAACCTTCAGAACACCTTAACCTTCAGAACACCTACACCTGCCACACACCCATCCACAAGGGTTACATTTCCTCAGCGTCTCCTACAAGGTCATTTCTATCCCTTCTCACCTGTAGCCACCAACCAAAGTGGGTGGCTTTTGTTTAGTGTAGCGAGGCGATGGAGAGGCACTGGGCACTCACATGACAGGAACTCCTTTCACTTGCTTTTCCCTCTTCTCTTAATGCAGTTTCTTCAGGCCCTTCACGGTGGGCTGTCCAGCCACATGGGTGCCTGTCCTTGGTTGTATCCTTCCCTCAATAAATATAATATCAAAAAACTTCAAGACAGGTGTGGTGGCACATGCCTTTAATCCCAGCCCTCTGGAGGCAGAGGTAGGAGGATCACCGTGAGCTCGAGGCCACCCTGAGACTACAGAGTGAATTTCAGCTCAGCCTGGTCTAGAGGGAGACCCTACCTCGAAAAACCAAAAAACAAAAACAACAAAAAAAGTTCATCCAGGGGTGGTGGCACAGGCCTTTAATCCTAGCACTCATGAGGCAGGGCTAGGAGGCTAACAGTGAGTTCAAGGCCACCCTGAGACTACATAGTGAATTCCAGGTCAGCCTGAGCTACAGTGAAACCCTACCTCGACAAAACCATTTAATATTATATATGTGTGTGTGTGTGTGTGTGTGTGTTTGTGTGTATCCATATGTATATATACACACACACACACATATATGTATGTATGTATGTATGTATGTATGTATGTGTGTGTATATATGTATGTATGTATGTATGTATATAATATATATCGAATGCTGGAGAAATGGCTTAGTGGTTACGGCACTTGCCTGCAAGACCCAAGTTAGATTCCCCAGGATCCAAATAAGCCAGATGCACAAGGGGGCACATATGTCTGGAGTTTGTTTGCAGTGTCTGGAGACCCTGGCCTTCCCATTATCTCTCTTTCTCTTTCACTTTCTCTGTCAAATAAATAAGTAAACTAGAATAAAATATTTCAAATAATAATAAACTGTTTCATCTCACCCAGCTTTTCCATATACTTTTCAATGTCATTAGTTAGTTGTTAACTGTTGACCCCAGGCAAAGGCAGAATAGACTACATTATGGAGAACATATGGCTCAGTCATGGTAAGAAGTGTGTAGAAGTCACTGACGTATAGACAGTCCCCAGAGACCCAAACCTCAGCATTGGGATAGCAATGTAAATAATGGGATAAACCCCACATGGCATTAGGGAGTATTTGTGAGTAAAAAAGTGGTATAAGGGTCTGGAGGGATGGCTTAGTGCATAAGCCGCTTGCCTGCAAAGCCAAAAGGACCTCGGTTCGATTCCATAGGATCCACATAAAGCCAGATTCACAAGGTGGTGTATGCATCTGGAGTTCGCTAGCAGTGGCTGGGGGCCCTGGTGCACCCATTGTTTCTCTCTCTCTCTCCCTCTTTCTCTCTCTCAAATAAATAAATAAAAATAACATATCTTAAAAATATACAATGATGGGCTGGAGAGATGGCTCAGCAGTTAAAGCGTATGCCTGCAAAGCCTAAGGACCCCGTCAAATTCTCCAGGTCCCACCTAAACCAGATGCACATGGTGACACATGAGTCTGAGTTTGTTTGCAGTGGCTAGAGACCCTGCAATTCCCATTCTTGATCTCTGCCTCTCTCTTTCTCTAATAAATAAAAGTGTGCTTTGTATATATGTATGTATGTATGTATGTATGTATGTATGTATGTATGTATGTGTGTATGTATATATTTAAATACCCAATGAGGTTGTCATCACATATCTTGTCTTGAGAGGACATCTATGACCAGAAAGTTAAGCCCATGCAGGTGAGTGCTGCCATTTCCCCTTAAGATCCTCTCACCTTCATTCTTCCCTTAAGGAGGAGAGCAAGTGACCCTACTCTTATGACCTTACCATGCCCAATAAATGTCAGCTGCCAGAGGATGGCAAGCATTAAACAAAAGTCACAGCATGCCAGCCACCCTGTGCTGCCCCCAAAGGGGCCCCACACTTGCAACCCATTTCCCCAGTGTGGACCTACGGCTGCTGATCTCAGCACTTTTGGAAATAGAGTCTCATGACCGGCAGGGGTTCAGTACGCCATCTGAACCCTCCCTCTTCAGGTTGTGACCACAGGTGGCACACAATACAAGGAGAAAAGCACAAGCTTCCAGGAAATGCCACCTGACAAACACTTCTCCAATAATGCACCCAAGTGTATGACCTCCCCATGAAGAGTTCTCTTTCCAGAATTTACTCTCTGAAAAAATCTCCAGGGAGGCACCCCAGTGTGTGACCAACCCCAAGAACAGTTTGTTTCCACCGAAATCATCTGATAACCCTTCTCTAGAAAGAACCCCAATCACCCATAAGAGCAGCTTGTTCCCCCAGAATACAGCCTATGAAATCAACTTCCCCAAGGAGTGATCACCATAGACACACATGATGACAGGAGCTCATTCACCGGGATTCCATAGCCTGAACATAACTTCACTGGGGGCCAGCCCCAGGGTAGGATCCCAGCCTCTATACACAACATATCCCTGAGCTGGAAGAAATTATGAGCCGGGCATGCTGGCACACACCTTTAATCCCAGCACTGGCAAGGCAGAGGTAGGAGGATCGCCTTGAGTTCGAGGCCACCCTGAGACTACACAGTGAATTACAGGTCAGCCTGTGCTAAAAGGAGACCCTACATCAAAAAGCAAAATAAAAGAAAAAAAGAAAGAATGAGAAAGTATTGTAAATTGTATCATAAAATATGTTGCGGCTACAGATCAAAATAGAAGCTGCACTTCCAAAACAAAGTGGATCCAATAAAAACTAAACAACGGAGTCACACAGCACACACAAAACTGTTTCTGTTAGGCAGCCTAGATGTTCTCATGAATTTTATATACCTCTTTTATTTTGTTTGTTTTTTGGTTTTTCGAGGTAGGGACTCACTCTAGCCCAGGATGACCTGGAACTCACTATGCAGTCTCAGGGTGGCCTCGAACTCATGGCGATCCTCTTACCTCTGCCTCCCAAGTGCTGGGAATAAAGGTGTGTGCCACCACGCTAGGCTTTATATATGTTTTTTTAAATGTCCTTTGCAATTGACAAATGATAAGTGTATGGATGTATGGGACAAGTGATGTAATAGATCTCTCACCCCAGAAAGATCAATTCTGCTGCACCCCTGTTGTAGCAGGCAGCTTTGGGTTTGCTGAGATGAACTTCCAGTCCAGGAACAGTTATGGAGGAAGGGATTTACTGAAGCTTACAGATCCAGGGGAAGTTCCATCATGGCAAAGAAGCTGGCCTGCCTTCACAGGACCAGACACAGAGAGCAAAACCCACAAGCCAAAAGCCACACAGCACAACACACCCCAGGAACTCCAGCTAGGCACACTTTGCATATATCTTTAGATTGAAATCCCAAACCCACCACCACACCTTGAGATCCGCCCAGTGACACTGCCTCCAGCCAGGTGACTGCAGAAGCAAACTACAAACTAAAAATCACTGAATATGCTGGGGGACACCTATTCAAACCGCCACACCTGTCTTATGTAGAAATTGAGAAAGCTGAACTGGAGGTAGCAAGGGAGAGCATAAGTTAAGATGGGAGGAGGCATGAGGGTCTGTGGTATAACAATGTGAGCACAGTGAAGAATAAACCCTGTAGGCAGGACATGATGGTGCACACATTTAATCCCAGCACATAGGAGTCAGAGGTAGGAGGATCACCATGAGTTCGAGGCCACCCTGAGACTACATAGTGAATTCCAGGTCAGCCTGGACCACAGAGAGACCCTACCTCAAAAAACCAAATAAATAAATAAATAAGAATAAACCCTGCATATTTTAAAGTCCCTAAGAGTCCCTTTCACCTGACTTGCTGCTTTTAAGTAGTGGGGTAGAAGAGACTGACGCCCATGGATGCTGGGCCACAGGGTGGGGATCAGCCTGGCATGGACTCCAGTCAGCCACAACAGGGAGGCAGGCAGCAAGTCCAAGCAGAAGTTTGCTGGCAACACACGCCTGGCCTCTGTTCAGAACAGGAGGTGTGTAAACCGCCCTAGTCTTGTCCACATGAAATCCTGAAAGTAAGGAACTCTGTCTGCCCCAGCTCTGGCCTTATTCAGCGTCCTATTTAGAGCCGGGAGCTGAAATGAATGAATGCTCAAAGGTCCATGGAGGTGAGAAGCCTGCTGGGTGAAACAAGCATCAGGCATTGTTTGATGGGTAATGTCTGTCCTAGCCTACATGCTTTGGGCCAGGGGGAAATGGTCGTCAGCATGGGAGGAGACACCACTCTCCCGGGAGACAATTACTAGTCAAACTAGCCTAACTGTATGCAGACAGGTTAGCTCGATAAAGAACACAGCCCACAGGAAGTTCTATGTGGGGCAGCCTCCTGCCTTTCTTTTCAGAGCCCCCAAGGCAGCAATAGTGGCTTTGAGTAAAGCTTTGTCAAACCTCAGCTAGGAAGAGTCCCCAAGGAAAGCTGCATCCTGTTCTCCTCCAGTACTGCCAGGTCAGCCTGGACTAGATCGAGACCCTATCTCAAAACAAACAAACAAAAAACGATGAAGAAAGAAAAAAGCCACTAGCCAGGGGTGGTGGTGCATGCCTTTAATCCCAGCACTCGGGCGGCAGAGGTTGGAGGATCGCCTAAATAAATAAATGTATATATTATTCCCACCAAGCTGCCCTGAAAGCACCACACTTAATGTTCATATTCACATATTAATGCTACTCTCACTTCTGGTTAGAGAAGCTTCTCTTTACAGATGGCGATGACCACTGGGATGACCCAAAGGGCAACATAGTGCTGAGAAGAAGGGATGGAGGAGTGCCCAGCATTGAAACATCTGTCACACCCTCAAAGGCTCAGGGACCATTGCGGAAGAGGGGCGGATAGAATGGAAGAGCCAAAGGAAGGGTATGACTTCTTACAATGCAACTGTCCAGACAGAAATTGGCCTCGATATCTATGACCTTGCAGTGTCTTGCAATTCCTTCGCAAGACCCTCATAATAGAAGAAAAAGGTGACGACATCAAATTAAAAGAGACTAATGGAGAGAGGGAGGGGTTACAATGGAGATTGGCATCTAAAGGGGAATGGGGGGAGGGAAATATGCGTTTTTTGTATGTAAGTATAGAAGTTGTCAACAAAAACAATATTGTAATACCAAAAAAAAAGCTCACACGAAAAGGCTGGCTTGGGCACAACATAGTGTGTGATTCATGGATTATTCCCCAGGCAACACTTCACTAAGATGGGGGACCCCAAAAGCCTGCTGCCAGTTTCCCCCTTCCATCTAAGGCCTAGGGATTGCCAGGGGCATGATGCATTTACCAAACTGTCTGTGTGACCCACAGAACAACAGGCTACCTTCATTTATGATCTAGGGCAATGCTTCTTACACTTATTTTTATTTATTTATTCATTTGACAGAGAAAGAGGGAGAGACCCAAAGAGGCAGAGAGAGAGAGAGAGAGAGAGATGAGAATATGGGCCTGCCAGGGCCTCCAGCCACTGTAAACGAACTCCAGATACATGTGCCCCCTTGTGCAGCTGGCTAACGTGGGTCCTGGGGAATCAAAACTGGGTCCTTTGACTTTGCAGGCAAAGACTTTAACTGCTAAGACATCCCTCCAGCCCTGCTTATTACCCTTTTTATAGTTGTGACCTTCACCCACCCTCAACCAAATGTTTTCCCAGCTGCATTGATTTAGTTATGATCATCACTCTTGATCATATCACAGATCAGAACACAGATAACATGGAAAGGTTGCAGGTATTCCTAATGGGGAGAGATGGGGAGCCTGCTTTAGGTGCTTTCCGGGGACCTCGTTATTGTTTTCACACTGAGAGTCCCTGGATCTTGCCGGTATCCGCTTTCAGCTGGACCTTGCCTTCGCACTAGGTGAGAGAAACTTCGTTTTACAGATAAGTTGTCAGATTGATTGGCTGGAAATACACTGCTTAATCAGGGATCAGAGGTGCTAGACTGCATCTTATTTTGAAATGAAACAATATCTTAAAATTCACCCCATCAGTTGGAAGTTTAAAGCATGGCGGACATGGTGGAGCACGCCTTGAATCCCAGCACTCGGAAGGCAGAGGTAGAAGAATTGCCGTGAGTTCGAGGCCACCCTGAGACTACAGAGCGAATTCCAGTTCAGCCTGGTCCAGAGTAAGACCCTACCTCGAAAAACCAAAAATGTAAAAATAAATAATAAGTAAATAAATAAATAAATAAATAAATCTTTAAAAAAAAAGAAGTTTAAAGCCTGCAGTAGCTGGGATGCATGAAATACAGGCGAATGGGCTATGTGGGGTGTGTTTCCATACGAATAACACACCCCAACTGGGACAATGTATGTAAGGTGATGTATGTAAGGCTGAGGGAGGAAGATCACCAGGAGTTCAAAGTCAGCTGGAATAGAGAGACCCTGCTTCCAAACAAACAAACAAATTGTTAGAGGAGGCCCAGCATGGTGGCACACACCTTAAATTCGAGCACTCAGGAGGCCAAGGTGGGAGGATCACCGTGAATTTAAGGCCAGCCTGAGAACAGAGTGAATTCCAGGGCAGCCTGGGCTAGAGCAAGACTCTACCTTGAAAAATCCAAAAAAATAAAAAAAAGGCTGGAGGGATGGCTTAGCAGTTAAGTCATTTGCCTGCAAAGCCTAAGGACCCTGGTTCGATTCTCCACATAAGCCACATGCACAAGGTGGCGAACACTTCTGGAGTTTGTATGCAGAAGCTAGAGTCTCTGGCCCACCCATTCTCACTCCCCCCTCTCTCTTTCCCTCTCTCTGTCTCTAAGGAATAAATAAATAAATGAATAAAACAAAAAATGTGAGAGGAGATTTGAGTTCATTTACTTTACTGGATCATCACTGTCACTGAAGATGAGAATCAATCAACTTTCCTTAAGCACACAGGGATGTCTGTGCAGGGTGCTTGACAGAGAGGCAGGACTCCAACCCTGACATGGAGCAGCAGTGTTTATTTGTCAATGCTGACATGGGACCACGACATTCCTATCCAAAGACTGAACCCCAGTCACAGTGGAAATCTTATTTAATTTTTATTTATTTCTTAATATTATTTCTTGGTTTTTCGAGACAGGGGATGACCTGGAATTTACTATGTAGTCTCAGGGTGGCCTCTAACTCATGGCAATCCTCCCACCTCTGCCTCCCGAGTGCTGGGATTCAAAGCGAGTGCCACCATGCCCACCCTATTTAGTATTTATTTATTGGATTTCAGTAGAAATTTTGTAAGGACACATCCTATATTGGCACCATCATTTCCATATGCCTGCCACCATCCCACGGAGGGTCTATCCCTGTGGCATGGTGGGTATTCACCATGGGTTAAGGGGTATGAGTGTGGGAGCAGCAGTCTGTCAGTGGGGGGAGTCAAGGCCTCTGCATATTGCTGCACACCCTCTGACTCTTCCCCTTTCTCTTCCACACAATTCCCTGGGCTAGACCAAGACACTACCTCAAAAAGGTGGGGCTGAAGAGATGGCTTAGTGGTTAAGGCATTTCCTGCAAAGCTAAAGGACCCTGGTTTGATTCCCCAGGACCTACATAATCCAGATGCACAAGGGGGTGCATGCATCTGGAGTTTGTTTGTGGTGGCTGTAAGCCCTGATACCCATTCTCTCTCTGTCAAATAAATAAATAAATAAATAAATAAATAAATAAATAAATAAATAAATAAAATTATTTTTAAATCCAAACTACCAGGCCCATTCCAGGCTGAGGTCACGACATACAGAGTTTTCTTCCCTTTGTTTTGGGATGGACTTGTTCTCAATGTGTTTTCAGAAAAAGTGGGAACAACTTCTGAGATTACGAATGTCTTAGCACAGACCTGGAATTCACTCTGTAGTCTCAGGGTCGCCTTGAACTCATGGTGATCCTCCTACCTGTCTCCAACTGCTGGGATTAAAGGCATGCCCCACCAATCCCGACCCTTTAAAAAAATTTTTTTACTTTTATTTGATAGAGAAAGAGGGAAAGAGAGGGAAAGAGAAGGAGAAAGAATGAGCACACCAGACCTCCAGCCACTGCATGTACCCCCTTGTGCAGCTGGCACAAGGATGTGGGCCCTGGGGCATCAAACCTGTGTCCTTTGGCTTTGTAGTCCAACCCCTTAACTGCTAAGACACCTGTCCAGCCCTAGATAGCACCATTTTTATCCAAGTTAGCCTGGGCTAGAGGGAAACCCTACCTTGAAAAACCAATATATATATACACAAAGCTGTTTGCAAGAGGGAGGGCATTCCTACAGGGTGAGTGGGACAGTCTCCACATGACACACCTCGTGCTGTGGGCGTCCCTGAAAACAGACGTCATCAGATGTCCACTGAGCTCGGGATTCTGAGCCTTCCCCACATCTGCTGTGGGAAATCCCTCGGCACCTCAAAGCATGTCTGTGATTCCAAGACACCTCTATGGGTGCTCGGTAAGAGGCAAGCAAGGCCTAGCAAACAGGCCTTCTTGGAAGAGGATAACCCATGTCCCGTCCATGGCAAGTTTGTATTCGTTATGTCAGAGGGACAGAGAGAGAGAGAGGCAGCAAGAGAAAGATAGAGGCAGACAGAGAGAGGCAGACAGAGAGAGAGAGAGGCAGGTAGAGAGAGAGAGAGAGGCAGGTAGAGAGAGAGAGAGAGGCAGGTAGAGAGAGAGAGAGAGGCAGGTAGAGAGAGGGAGAGAGAGGGGCAGGTAGGAGAGAGAGAGAGAGGCAGGCAGAGAGAGAGAGAGAGGGGCAGGCAGAGAGAGAGAGAGAGGGGCAGGCAGAGAGAGAGAGAGAGGGGCAGGCAGAGAGAGAGAGAGAGGGGCAGGCAGAGAGAGAGAGAGGGGGGGGCAGGCAGAGAGAGAGAGGGGGCAGGCAGAGAGAGAGAGAGAGGGGGGGCAGGCAGAGAGAGAGAGAGAGGGGGGGAGAGGCAGAGAGAGAGAGAGAGAGGGGCAGGCAGAGAGAGAGAGAGAGGGGCAGGCAGAGAGAGAGAGAGAGAGGCAGAGAGAGAGAGGCAGAGGCAGAGGGGGAGAGAGAGGCAGAGGGGGAGAGAGAGGCAGAGGGGGAGAGAGAGGCAGAGGGGAGAGAGAGAGGCAGAGGGAGAGAGAGAGGCAGAGGGAGAGAGAGAGGCAGAGGGAGAGAGAATGTGTGTGCCAGGGCACCCAGCCACTGCAAACGAACTCCAGATGCATGTGACACTTTGTGCATCTGGCTTACGTGGGTCCTCGGGAATTGAGCCTCAACCCGGGGCCCTTTAGCTTCGCAGGCAAGCGCTTAACCACCAAGCCATCTCTCCAGGCCCTGAATTTCACTTCTTTAAATTCCTAAGACAAGAATCTGGGGATGCCACAAATTCATAGGTGCAAAAGCACTCATCAGATACAAACAGCTTCCACATTCTATTGCCATACTCAGATGGGTACACACACAAAACATGACAATATGCACACACATATCAACACTGTGAATTCTCAGACTTGTGTTTATCTTTCAATTGCTCACACACAATCACTGGGAGGAAGCCACTAATCCTGGGTTTTATCCCGAGTTGAGGCTCCTAGAATATGAGTGGAACTACTAACCCTGCTGAGAGGGACAGTGTGAAGCCATATCTTAGCGCTGTCACTGCTCACAATTCCACCAAAGTCCAAGCAGGTGAACCAATCAGTTTACCGGGTGGATTTGCAGAGCACAAGGGGGGTGTGATTTACAGGAGAGTGTGGGTGACCCCAAAACAGCTGCATTACTGTAAGGTCTACCCCATCAGGGATGATAGAAAAACAGACCGCACCCTCTACTTAGCAGCCCAGGCAGGCAGGAAGGAGGAATGGCTATAATTCCAGGAAGGGGCCTGTGCCCCTCCCCTCCTGATACCAGCTCAATAATAGCTCCATTACCAATTCCATAGACCTGGTTATCTATCACTGCATGGTTCTGCTCCACTACTTTTTTATGAGATAGGGCTTCACTCTAGTTCAAAGTGACCTGGAACTCACTATGTAGACTCAGGGTGGCCTCAAACTCACAGTGATCCTCCTACCTACGACTCCTGAGTGCTGGGATTAAAAGCGTGCACCACCACGCCTGGCTTCGATTAGTTGTTTTTTATTTTTTAATCTATTTATTTATTCAGCAGAGAAAGAGAGAGAGAATAGGTGCGCCAGGGACTCCAGGCACTGCAAACCAACTCCAGGTGCATGCTCCCCCTTGTGCAGCTGGTGAACATGAGTTCTGCTGGAGAATTTGGGGCGTTCTCCTGAGGCCCACACCTTTCTCTCCTCAATCATCTTTCCATTCTCCTAATGCAGACTCACTAATTCCATTCAGCTGTATTAAGAATCCCGGCTGCATCTGAGTGGAAGGCCTCCAGACATCTGTGTTCCCACAGCCAGTGACATTTTCAATATAAGTCACATTTTGGCATTAGCCATCTGATCTGTTGCTAAGACAAGGCAATTTAGTTTATGGTACTGGCATAGATCTGGGAAGGGGTCAATCAGGCATTCACCCTAACCTGGGCATGGTGACAATATCTGTACCCGAGCAGACCTTTGAGAAAACTCTTAAGCAGCCCAAGGATTCCTGCTTCCTAATATCCATCAGTGCAAAACAATTTCCTCCACTCAGCACCATTTCACGTTTTAAGATCTTTTTTTTCCATGTAGGGTTTCACTCCAGCTCAGGCTGACCTGGAATTCACTCTGTATTCTCAGGGAGGCCATTAACTCACCACGATCCTCCTACCTCTGCCTCCCAAGTGCTGGGATTAAAGGCATGTGCCACCATGCCAGGCCTTAAAATCATTTTTAAAATGCCCCCAGTCAGATGCACAAGGGGGCACATGCATCTGGAGTTCATCTGCAGTGGCTGGAGGCCTTGGGGCACCCAATCTCTCCCTCTCCCTCTCTGTGCCTGTTTCTCTTTTCAAATAAAGAAATACATAAAAATAATTTTTAAAAGCCCCCAGGGTTGGGCTGAAGACATGGCTTAGTGGTTAAGGTGCTTGCCTGCAAAGGCAAAGGAGCCTGGTTTGATTCCCCAGGACCAATGCCCATGCATCTAGAGTTTGTTTGCAGTGGCTGGAAGCCCAGGTGTGCCCAATTCTCTCTCTCTTCCTCTTTCTCCCCTCAAATAAATAAATATAAAAGCCCCCAGGGTTTTTCCTTAAACCCGTGGCATAGATGTACAGATAGGGCCTTCTTGGACCTTTGTCATCAGCCTTGACCTTGAGAGCACACACGTACTATGCTCTGACTGACTGAAATATTGTTTCCTGTATGGGATGGACCTTCACATTTGAGAGAAAGTCATTATAGTAAACCAGGAGCCGCATCATTTGCTTGTCTACGCATGTCCACATTCTCAGAACTCATTCTAAGGAGAGAAGGTAAAACTCACCGACCGGCTGAGGTGGCGTGAAGACTAGGTGCGTGGGTCTTGGCCATGGCCAGGCCTGGAATCCGCTTTTTACAGTCTCTAACACCAGGGTGGGGCTCCAAATCCTTGCATGCCTGAGTTAAGCCACCTGGCTCACCCTCGCCCCACAACACACCTGTGCTCCTCTCATGAGCTTGTGTCTGCAGCCCAGGTCAGCAGTGGGAAACACCTGTGTGAAGCACAACCCCGCCACTGCCAGAAAGCAGTCCTTTGACCACCCAGGGCGGGGGCGGAGCCTTAACCTCAGAACACCTACACCTGCCACACACCCATCCACAAGGGTTACATTTCCTCAGCGTCTCCTACAAGGTCGTTTCTATCCCTTCTCACCTGTAGCCACCAACCAAAGTGGGTGGCGTTTGTGCAGTATAGCGAGGAGATGGAGAGGCACTGGGCACTCACATGACAGGAACTCCTTGAACTTTCTCTTCTCTTTCTGCAGTTTTTTGCCAGGCCCTCCATGGTGGACTCTCCAGCCACGTGGGTGCCTTTCCTATTTTGTGTACTTTCCTCAATAAGTGTAATAATTTAATAATAAAAACCTTATGCTGGGCGTGGTGCTGAAATCCTTTAATCCCAGCACTCAGGGGGCAGCAGGGGTAGGAGGATAACGGTGAGGTCAAGGCCACCCTGAGATTACAGAGTGAATTCCAGGACAGCCTGAGCTAGAGTGAAACCCCACCTTGAAAAAAACAAAATGTATATTCCGTGCTGGAGAAATGGCTTAGTGGTTAATGCACTTGCCTGCAAAACCCAAGGACCCAAGTAAGTGAGATGCACAAGGAGGCACATACGCCTGGCATTCATTTGCAGTGGCTGGAGGCCCTGGCATGCCCATTCTTGCTCTCTCCTCTCTCAAATAAATAAATGAATAAATAAAAGAAAACAACATTTTTACTGAAATCCAATAAAGAAATACTAAATAAGCTGGGTGTGGTGGCGCACAGCTTGCATCCCAGCACTCAGGAGGCAGAGGTAGGAGGATCGCTATGAGTTCAAGGCCACCCTGAGATTAGAGATAATTTAAGGTCAGCCTGGACTACAGTGACACCCTCAGGAAAAAAAAAGAAAAACAAAAGAAAAGGTGTGGAGGGATGGCTTTGAAGACACTTGCCTGCAAAGCCCAAGGACCCAGGTTCAATGTCACATTACCCACATAAGCCAGATGCACAAGGGGGCGCACGGGTCTGGAGTTCATTTGTAGTGGCTGGGGGCCCTGGTGTGCCTGTTCTGTCTCTCTCTCAAATAAATAAATAAATAAGTAAACAAATAAATAAACACACTTAAAAAACCTAGCCGCATAGAAACCCAAATCAAAAGTTATACATGAGCTGGGGGGATGGCTTAGTGGTTAAGGTGCTTTCCTGCAAAGCCAAAGGATCTACGTTCGATTCCCAGGAACCATGTAAGCCAGATGCACAGGATGGCACATCCTTCTGCAGTTAGTTTTCAGTGGCTGAAGGTGCTGGCATGAACGTGCTCTCTCTCTCTCTTGTTACTTTCTCTCTCTAAATAAATGAAATAATTTTTTAAAAACATTATACATGGAAGTTGTAAAAGTTACAGAAGAAAACTCACATGGCCTTGTGGCCTAATAAGTTAAGAGGAGGATGCAGGCCCAGAAACACACTGGGAAGATGACGCGTGGGCACTGGGGCTCTGCTGGCATAGGCTGAGAAAACACAGCAGTGGGAACATGGCCTGGAGCACAGCCCTCCCTACTAAATCGAGACATAGCAAGGGACTGCCGACTCACGGACCTCACGGCTAGTAGAGAGCACATTTCTATTCTTTCTTTATTTATTTTTTGTGTATTTATTTATTTATTTTTGAGTTTTCGAGGTATGGTCGGTCTTACTGTAGCCCAGGCTGACCCGGAATTCACTGTGTCACCTCAGGGTGGCCTTGAACTCACGGCTCTCTTGCTGCCTCTGCCTCCTGAGTGCTGGGATTAGAGGTGTGCACCACCACGCCTGGCAGCACATTTCTATTAGAAGAGACGAGGATGGTGGTAATTTGTTACAGCTGTGCTAGGGAAAGGACAGGCAGATCAGCAGGTCTGCTCTGCCCAACTGTCCTTTCCTGACCAGAGGGGCCCAAGTCTACCACATGAGAGCAGCATTTAGGGAGCAGAGCCCTCTTCCTTCACAGGCCCAGACTCCCAATGCCTGGCAGCTCTGTCCTCAGCTCTCAATCTGGGGGTCAGAGGGAGGATGAAGAAGAAGAGGAATAACTTTCTGAACTGATGAGTGTGCACCCTGCTTTACCTGGAGGCCAGAAAGATCAGAGCTGCAGAGAAATACATGGAAGAGGGGGCAAAAAAGAATGTTAGAGCCACAAGTTGGGACATTATGCACAGAGACACTGCCTTTTTATGTAACTGTTGGCTACCCCATAGTGCATGACCCACATTCCCCCAATGAGGAGGGTCCTTCAGAGGGGAGAGGACAGGGAGGAGGCTACCAAAGGCACCAACATGAATGTACAATTAAAATAAATAAAAATATTTAAAAAAACAGAAGAACAAAGAAAGGTCAGACATGAAAACCACCTGACATACGGTGCTAAGTTTCAGGCCCAGCTGGAAACGATTTCCCCATCACCCTCACATACAGTGGTAGCTAGTACAACCTATGGGACACACACACAAAAAGGCTCACAAGGGCTGGAAAATGGCTTTGTGGTTAAGGTGCTTGCCTGCAAAGCCAAAGGATCCAGGTTCATTTCCTCAGGACTCATGTAAGCCAGCTGCACAAGGGGGCTCATGCATCTGGAGTTCTTTTCCAGTGGTTAGAGTGCCTGGAATGCCCATCTGCCACTCTCTCTCAAATGCATTAATAAGTAAAATTTAAAAAAAGAAAATAAGGGCTGGAGAGATGGCTTAGCGGTTAAACGCTTGCCTATGAAACCTAAGTACTCCGGTTCGAGGCTCGATTCTCCAGGACCCACGTTGGCCGGATGCACAAGGGGGTGCATGTATCTGGAGTTTATTTGCAGTGGCTGGAGGCCCTGGTGCACCCATTCTCTCTCTCTCTCTCTGCCTGCCTATTTCTGTATCTCTCTCTCTCTCTCAAATAAATAAATAAATAATAAAATATTTAAAAAAAAAGAAAATGAAAAGTTTTTGTTTTAATATTTATTTATCAGCAACAGACAGAGAGAGAGAAAGAGAGAGAGAGAGAGAATGGGTGTACGAGGGCTTCCAGTCACTGCAAATGAACTCCAGATGCATGCACCACTTTGTATAACTGGCTTATATGGGTACTGGCGAATTGAGTCTCGAACTGGGGCCCTTAGGCTTCACAGACAAGCGATTAACCACTAAGCCATCTCTCCATCCCCAAAAGTTTTTTGCTTTTGTTTTTAAAGCTCACACAAAAAGGCTTTCTTGGGCACAACATAGTGTGTGATTCATGCATTATTCCCCAGGCAACACTTCACTAAGATGGGGGACCCCAAAAGCCTGCTGCCAGTTCCTCCTTCCATGCAAAGCCTAGGGATTGCCAGGGGCATAATTCATTTATCAAACTGACTGTGTGACACACACAGCAACAGGCTACCTTCATTTATGATCTAGAGCAATGATTCTTACACTTATTTTTATTTATTTATTCATTTGACAGAGAAAGAGGGAGAGAGACAAAGAGGTAGAGAGAGAAAGAGAGAGAGAGAGAGAGAGAGAGAGAGAGAATGGGCCTGCAAGGGCCTCCAGCCACTGTAAACAAACTCCAGATACATGTGCCCCTTGTGCAGCTGGCTAACATGGGTCCTGGGGAAGCAAACCTGGGTCGTTTGGCTTTGCAGGCAAAGGCTTTAACTGCTATGACATTCCTCCAGCCCTGCTTCTTATGCTTTTTACAGTTGTGACCCTCACCCACCCTCAATCAATTTTTTTCCCAGCTCCATTGATTTAGTTATGATCATCACTCTTGATCATATCACAGATCAGATCACAGATAACATGGAAAGGTTGCAGGTATTCCTAATGGGGAGAGAGTGAGAGCCTGCTTCAGGTGCTTTCCAGGGACCTCGTTATTGTTTTCACACTGAGAGTCCCTTGATCTTGCTGGTATCTGCTTTCAGCTGGACCTTGCCTTCGCACTAGGTGAGAGAAACTTCGTTTTACAGATGAATTGTCAGATTGATTGGCTGGAAATACACTGCTTAATCAGGATCAGGTGCTAGACTGAATCTTATTTTGAAATGAAACAATATCTCAAAATTCACCCCATCAGTTACAAGTTTAAAGCCTGCTGGGCATGGTGGAGCACGCCTTGAATCCCAGCACTCGGAAGACAGAAGTAGAAGAATCGCTGTGAGTTCGAGGCCACCCTGAGACTACAGAGTGGATTCCAGGTCAGCCTGGTCAAGAGTGAGACCCTACCTCGAAAAAGAAAAAAAAAAATAAACATAAATAAATGCAAAAAATCTTAATAAAAGAAGAAGAGGTTTAAAGCCTGCAGTAACTGGGGTGCCTGAAATACGGGAGAACGGGCTATGCGGGGTGTGTTTCCATAGGAATAACACACCCCAACTGCGATGATGTATGTAAGGCTGAGGGAGGAAGATCACCAGGAGTTCAAAATCAGCTGGAATAGAGTGAGACCCTGCTTCAAAACAAACAAATAAACAAAAAAATTGTTAGAGGAGGCCCCGTAAGGTGGCACACACCTTGAATCCCAGCACTCAGGAAGCTGAGGTGGGAGGATCACTGTGAGTTCAGGGCCAGCCTGAGAAAAGAGTGAATTCCAGGGCAGCCTGGGCTAGAGCAAGACTCTACCTTGAACCCCCCCCAAAAAAAAAGGCTGGAGGGATGGCTTAGCGGTTAAGTCGCTTGCCTGCGCCTAAGGACCCTGGTTCGATTCTCCACATAAGCCACATGCACAAGGTGGTGAACACGTCTGGAGTTTGTATGCAGAGGCTAGAGGCTCTGGCCCACCCATTCTCACTCCCCCCTTCTCTTTCCGTCTTTTTGTCTCTAATGAATAAATAAATAAATAAAATTAAAAATGTGAGAGGAGATTTGTGTTCATTTACATTACTGGATCATCACTGTCACTGAAGATGAGAATCAATCAACTTTCCTGAAGCACACAGGGATGTCTGTGCAGGGTGCTTGACAGAGAGGCAGGACTCCAACACTGACGTGGAGCAGCAGTGTTTATTTGTCAACGCTGACATGGGATCAGGGGATTCCTATCCATAGACTGAACCCCAATCACAGTGGAAATTTTATTTACATTTTATTTATTTAATTTAATTTTTTAGTTTTTTGAGGTAGGGGCTCACCTGGAATTTACTATGTAGTCTCAGGGTGGCCTCAAACTCATGGCAATCCTCCCACCTCTGCCTCCCGAGTGTTGGGGATTCAAGGCGAGCGCCACCACGCCCACCTTATTTAGTATTTCTTTATTGGATTTCAGTAGAAATTTTGTAAAGACACATCCTATGTTGGCACCATCATTTCCCTATGCCTGCCACCATCCCACGGAGGGTCTATCCCTGTGGCACGGTGGGTATTCACCATGGGTTAAGGGTATGAGTGTGGGAGCTGCAGTCTGTCAGTGGGGAGTCAAGGCCTCTGCATATTGCTGCACACCCTCTGACTCTTCCCTTCTCTTCCACACAATTGCCTGGGCATCGTGGCCGTGTGTTAAGTCTGTTCTAATAGTGAGTTCTTAGCAGCTCTGAAACCTGCTTCAACACGTTTTGTGTATCTCCCATCACACTGGTGCAGGTTTTCAAACGCTCCCTGCAAGCTAGCAGCACTGTGGCTCATCTCATCAATTCCTATGTGCTCCACCTGGGTCCTATGTTGGTTTTTCCAGGTAGGGTCTCGCCTTAGCTCAGGCTGTCCTGGAATTCACTATGTAGCCTCAGGGTGCTCTTAAACTCACAGCGATCCTCCTATATCTAGCTCCTGAGTGCTGGGATGAAAGGTGTGCGCCACCATGCCAGGCTTTTGGCTCATGTTTTGATAGGGTTCAGGTATCTTTTCTGGAATTGTTGATCAATTTTGGTAGTCCTTGATCTCACTGCCTCTGTACAAGACAGACTTTCAACCACAGTCTGCATTGGTGGATCGGTTTGTGGATCCCAGAAGGCGGTGGGATATTACGTTTATAGCCACTATCGTGTTTTTTGCACCTTTAATCCACCTTTGGTCTCACTTACGTGGCAGCATACTATTGAGGTACTTCGTGAAATTCCCAAACTAAGCTGGGCATGGTGTTGCACTCCTTTAAATCCCAGCACTCGGGAGGCAGACATAGGAGGATCACTGTGAGTTCAAGGCCACCCTGAGACTACATAGTGACTTCCAGGTCAGCCTGGGATAGAGCAAGACACTACCTCAAAAAAAGAGAGGGAGCTGGTGGGATGGCTAGTGGTTAAGGCGTATGCCTGCAAAGCCAAAGGACCCGGTTTGATTCCCCAGGACCCACGTAAGCCAGATGCACAAGGGGGCGCATGCATCTGGAGTTTGTTGCAGTGGCTGCAGGCCCTGGGGCACCCGTTCTCTTCCTCTTTCACTCTCTGTGTCTCTCTCATAAATAAATAAATAAATAAATAAATAAATAAATAAATAAACAAATAAAATTATTTTTAAATCCAAACTACCAGGCCCATTCCAGGCTGAAGTCACGACATACACAGTTTTCTTCCCTTTATTCTGGGATGGACTTATTCTCAATGTGTTTTCAGAAAAAGTGGGAACAACTTCTGAGATTACGAATCTCAGAATTAACCCTTTCTAGTGTCTTAGAACAGTAAGTGACACATACCATCCTTTTTTTGTTTGTTTGTTTTTCGAGGTAGGGTCTCACTGTAGCTCAGGCTGACCTGGAATTCACTCTGTACTCTCAGGGTGACCTCAAACACACAGTGATCCTCCTACCTTTCTCCCAAGTCCTGGGATTAAAGGCATGCCCCACCAGGCACAACCCTTAAAAAAATTTATTTTACTATCATTTATTTATTTGACAGAGAAAGAGGGAAAGAGAGGGAGAGAGAATGAACACACCAGACCTCCAGCCACTGCAAATGAACACCAGATGCATGCACTCCCTTGTGCAGCTAGCTAACGTGGGTCCTGGGGAATCAAACCTGTTTCCTATGGCTTTGCAGTCCAACGCCTTAACTTCTCTCCTGGCCCATTGACCCTACTTACACCATAGAGAGTTTCCATGACCATGATCACAGGAACCCATTCTCGCAAATCTCCAGTCAAGTTGTAAGCCCCAAACGTGTGTGAGAGAGAGAGAGAGAGAAAATACACAAGGGGGGCATGTGTCTGGAATTCGTCTGCAGCAGCTGGAAACTCTGGTAGCCCCATTTTCTCTCTCTCTGACTCCTTCTGTCTCTCCTATAAATAATAAAAAATAATAAAATCATCATACTAAAATAAATAAAATGTATTTAGAGTGGTGCTCACGCCTTTCATCCCAGCAGCACTAGGGAGGGAGATAGAGAGGGAGGAGGGTTGTGGCTGCGAGTTTGAGGCCCGCCTGAGATGACAGAGTGAATTCCAGCTCAGCCTGGGCTACAGCCAGACCCTACCTCTAAAAAAAAAAAGAAGGAAAACCAAAGAAATAAATGTAACATCTAATCTACCATAAGTATAGTATTATGTAGCCAACAGCAGGAGGAGGTGTTTAGTGATCATATATATATATATATATATATATATATATATATATATATATATATATGATGTATTATATATTTATATATTATGTATTAATAATATGTAAGTGTATATTTAAATTCATATATCAACTTATATAAATATGTAAATGTATATATGAATATACATTTAAACTTTTACATATATTATATACATAAGTATATATGATAAATATTTACATATATTTTATGTACAGTATATTGTTTTATGTGTTATATATTATTATATATTATATATACTACATAATATATACATATACATACATATATATATATACTTATATGTGAATATGTAATTTATGTATATGTCATAATAGGATGAGGGTTAAGGTTATATGTAAATTTATATAAATAAATACATATATATATAAATTTTTTTTTTTGGTTTTCGGAGTAGGGTCTGGATCTAGCCCAGGCTGACCCAGAAATCACTCTGGCGTGTCAGGATGGCCTTGAACTCATGGCCACGACACATACCTCTGCCTGCCCAGTGTTGCGGGGATGAAATATTTGAGTGCCACCATGCTCAACTGATTATTGCTATTATTATTATTATTTGGTTTTCCTTATTATCATTATTATTATTATTATTGGGCTTTCATCATTATTGCTATTATTTGGTTTTAATTATTTCTTTTCATTATCATTATAGTATTATTTTTATCATTATTATTACTATTATCATTTGTTTTTCCTAACTACTACTACCACTACTACTATTTTCTTTTTCTTCTTATTATTATTCTGATTATTAGGTTTTCCTTATTATTACTATTGCTATTACTATTATTTGGTTTTCATTGTTATAACTATTATTAATATTGTTATTATTTGGTTTTCCTTATTACTACTACTACTACTATTATCTCATTATTGTTACCAATATTATTACTATTATTAGGTTTTCTTTATTACTATAAATAATAATTTTTTTTTTTCCTGAGGTGGGGTGTGGCTGTAGCACAGCTTGACTTGGAACTGAGGCCGCCATCCTCGTCCCTCCTCCTGACCTCCACTCTGTTCTGGGTCCAGCGGCATCCAGGTCCAGGTCCAGGCACAGCGCGGGCATCACCCTCGGTGCTGGTGGCTTGTGCACATGGGGGGGGGGGGGGGGATTCAAACCCACGATCCTTTGCCTTGCATGCAGGTGGACAGACAGACAAATGAGCGAGTGAGCGAGCGCCTGAGCTGCTCAGTCATGAGTGCAGCCGCCCTTACACCCCTTGGAGTAACATAAAAGTGATGTCCAATGGAAGAGGGCCTCGAGTTCAAGTCCAGCCTGAAACCACAGACTGGGTTTCTGGGCCAGCCTGGCCTCATAGGAGTGAAGACGGGCTTGAGTGTACCAAGGTATGATGAGTACTTACAACGTTTCCTCTGAAAGAAAAGGCATAAAAGAATCCTAAAAATAAGCCAACCAGTCAGCTAAAATGACAACGTTCTTGGGGTTCACCTTAGGAATGAGGTTCCTACTGGCCTGTGTCAGCACGTAGAAATAGAACACGGAGTCCCGCCTCTCTGCAGCACTGGATATGAGTTTTGAGCACCCTTTCTGCCTGAGGACCACCCTTCTGGTAATCCAGCAGACATCAGGGAGAGTCCTAAGGCCTCAAAAGCAAAAATATTTATTTATTTATTTATTTATTTATTTATTTATTTATTTATTTAAGAGAGAGAGAGAATGGAAACAACTGTGCCTACAGGTCCTGGAAATGCACTCGAGATGCTTGCACTAGTTTGTGCACATGGCTGTATGTGGGTACTGGGCATTCGAAAGTTTGCAAGCAAGCACCTTTGACCACGCAGCCATTATTCCAGCCTTCTTCTCCCCCCATTTTTCTTTTTTATATCACCTGTGCATGTTTGGACACCTTTTATCTCTGCCCGCCAGACACGTCCACAATTTTTCCTTTAAAATTTTATGTATTTATGTCTGTATGTCTCTATGTATGTATGTGCGTGTGTGTGCATTTTTGTGTGTGTGTGACAGTGTGACAGAGAGGAAGAGAATGGACACTACCATTTGTGCACATGTCTGTATGTGGGTACTGGGGAATAGAACCTAGCTTTGCAGACAAGCACGTATTAAATATGGAGCCTTTTCTCCAGCCTTCCTCCTCTTTATTTTTTTACTTAAACGTACATGAATGTTGGGTTTCCTAGGAGATCTTGCCCCAAGACACATACAGTACTTGTTCGTTAAAATTTTGTTTATTTTTTTATTTAGGTGTGTGTCTGTGTGTGTGAGAGAGAGAGAGAGAGAGAGAGAAAGAGAGAGAGAGAGAGAAAGTATCAGATAGAATCTTTTTTTTTTTTTTTTTTTTTTTTTTTTTTTTTTGCGAGGTAGGTTCTCACTGTATCTGAGGCTGACCTGGAATTCACTCTATAGTCTCAGGGTGGCCTCGAACTCATGGTGATCCTCCTACCTGTCTCCCAAGTGCTGGGATTAAAGGCGTACCCACCAGGCTCGACCCTTTAAACAAATTTATTTTCACTATTATTTATTTATTTGATATAGAAAGAGGGAAAGAGAGGGAGAGAGAATGTGCAAACCAGGCCTCCCGCCACTGCAAATGAACACCAGATGCATGCACTCCCTTGTGCTGCGGGCTTACGTGGGTCCTTGGGAATCGAACCTGTGTCCTGTGGCTTTGCAGTCCAGTGCCTTAACGGCCAAGCCATCTGTCCAGGCCCAGAAAGCACCCTTTTTTTCCAAGTTGAAGGAGTCTTCAACATGACTTCCTCCAACATTTTCCTTTCCAAACAACCATCAGGCCATTTGTAGCCCTATAACTCTATCTTTTTTTGGCTTTTCAAGTTAGGGTCTCGCCTCCTATGGCCAGGCTGACCTGGAGTTCACTATGTAGTCTCAGGCTGGCATCGAACTCATGCGATTCTCCTACCTCTGCCTCCTGAGTGCTGGGATTAAAGGCATGTGCCAGTAAAGCCAAAGGATCCCAGTTCGATTCCCCAGGACCCACGTTAGCCAGATGCACAAGGTGGCGATAAGTCTGAGTTCATTTGCAGTGGCTGGAGGCCCTGGCGCACCCATTCTCTTTTCCAGCATGTGATGTAAGAAATCCCACAGGACTTCAAAGCATGTCCGTGATTCCACGACACATCTATCAGTGGTTTGCAAGAAGTGAGCAAGGCCTAGGAAACCGGCCTTTGGAGGCCCTGAAGCACACATATACTCTCTGTCCATCTCTCTTTATGCCAAATAAATAAATCAAAAAAGCTGTTTGCAAGCTGGGCAATGTCCCACACGCCTTAATCCCAGCACTCAGGAGGCTGAGGTAGAAGGATGGCCGTGAGTTCAAGGCCACCATGA
>JAEOAD010002348.1:0-24828 GCA_036365145.1 Orientallactaga sibirica | reverse complement strand
TGGAACTCAATCTGTCAACCAACATAGCCTCAAACTCACAGTGATCTTCCTTTAGCCTCTTTATATACTCTGAGTAAAAATGTGGGCCCCCCTACCTGACTCATGGAATATTTATTGTAATAGAATGAAAAAGTTATAAATCTAGGCATTTTAAGCACACTCTGGAAACATCACGGAGTTTTCAAAGCAGAGAAGTCTCTGCTAGAGGCCTCAGGTGTTTTGTGATGCCATCCTTAGCCTATGGGTTGGTGGAAACTAAGAGGTTTGTTTGAACATTCTAATAAGAATTTTACCTGATAGTAATGGCAATGTTAGGTCAAGTGGTGAGGTAGACTATAAGTACTATTTATGGGACTAAAGGTAACCCAACCAAATTAGGTTATAAACCTGTAACAGGCAGCTTTCTACTACCACAGACTTTCTATACATTCAATCAGCTATGTAGTATGGTTAACTCAGGCATTATTTTTTTTCTGGTAACTAGTTCATGAACCCAGAGCCTCATACATCCCAGGTAAACAATGGATCCACTACTGAGTCACACCTCCAGCCTGGATACACCATTTCAATGGCTGAACTAGCAAAATGTGTGTGAGTAGTGAGTGTGAACAAGGCTACAGACAAGCATGTTGCCAAACTGATAAGGGATCTAAGATGGTGCTTCATAATAATAACTCAGGTTGTCTGGACATGAATATTGTAAAGAAGGGTTGGAGACCTTTACATGGAATAGAGAATGCATGGAGAACAGGTGTGTGTGTGTGTGTGTGTGTGTGTGTGTGTGTGTGTGTGTGTGTGTGTGTGTGTTTGCTAAGGATCAAACACAGGGCTTTGCACAAACGAGGCAAGTGATCTGTCAAGGGGACAAGTGTTAACAACTGTCCTGTTTCAGTTACCCTCAGAGGGGCCTCATGAGCACATACATGTTTAAACCTGCCATCCAGTGGAAAGGGCACAGACAACATATATGTTTCAGAGATTTCAACATGTTACTGTCTTTTGAGACCCTGGGTGTGGATAAGGTGATCTAGAGGGAATGGAGACAAAGAAGTGAGTGCAGTGAACCTGGCTTGGTGGCACATACCTGTAAACTCAGTACATATGTTGAACATTTTATCTCATGTCTCCACATGCCAAATACTGAGTTTACAGGTATGTGACACCAATGTGGGTTACTTTGAGTCCAGCATGGATTACAGTAGGCCATATTTCAAAACCAAACAAAAAAAGCCGGTGTGGTGGCACATGCCTTTAATCCCAGCACTAGGGAGGCAGAAGTAGGAGGACTGCCATGAGTTCGAGGCCACCCTGAGACTATATAGTGAATTCCAGGTCAGCCTGAGCCAGAGTGACACCCTACTTTGAAAAACCAAAAATAAAACAACAACAAAAAAAAAAAAAAAAAAAGAAAAGAAAAGAAAAGAAAAAAAAACCACATAGAGAACAAGTAGTGTATGGAGGGCAAAGTCAGGGCAGCAGAGCCTGAGTGGGCTCCTTGTTAACTGCACAGGCCTGTGAATGCTGAGCACACCCCTCTTTGCAGGCAGCTGTTCTCATGTCTTCTGGCCATTTGGACACTTTTCATTTTCTTTCATGCAACCATCCTCTTCAACTGTTTTTTCACTAACTTTTTCCATTTTGATATATATATATATATATATATATATATATATATATATATATATATATATATATATATATAGAGAGAGAGAGAGAGAGAGAGAGAGAGAGAGAGAGAGAGAGAGAGAGAGAGAGAGCAATGGAGGGTGAAAATGGTCATGCCAGGGCTTCCAGCCATACAAATGAATTACAGATGCATGCAGCACCTTGTGCATTTGGCTTATGGGGGTCCTGGGGAATCGAACCTGGATCCTTTGGCTTTGTGGGCAAGTGCCTTAACCACTAGGCAATCCCTCTAGCCCACATTTTGATATTATAATATATGTTTATAACATATTTTGATCTTATGCCTAGAAAATCCACCGTCTTACCAGTCTCCACCTCTCACTAACACACTTCTTCATTCCTCTGACTCTCCATCTGACTTTTGTTCCTTTAAAAAAATGTTTATTATTAACAACATGTTTTGTATACATAAATCATGTGTTGTTATCCTTTTTTCCCTTGTCCCTGCTCCCATTCCATTAGGGACGCTCCTCAGTAGGGTTGCAGGTATTCATCATTACTTTTTTTTTAACCCAACTGAGTTAAATTAGGGTTTCTTGCATGATCATGGTGATTTAACAGGATGGGCAACTTACCAGTAGGAGCACAACTGATGAACATGACTCCCCTTTCCCAGCAATCACTAGGTGCAATTAGCTTCTCTAGAGGTGTGGAGTTACATGTATCCTTCCCCATGAAGGTGATGTATTGACAGGCTTAATTTTTGCAGGAAATTTAAGCTGCTATGAATTCATGGGTGTAATGACTATGTGTACCCCAAAACAGCATTTCAGAGTGCTCCTCCCCACCCCACAGGAATCTCTGTAAGACTCGGGAATTTAGAGAAACCATGTTCCAGAAGTGGACAAAACCTGAAAGTTTCAGAAAGTTCCTAAAATTCACAAGCTTCACAAGCGCCCTCCACAAGGTTAAATAACAACCCCCTTCACATTTTACAAGCATCTCCAGGGATACAGCTTTCATGAGTTGTCACCCATGGGAAGTGGAAATTTTACTGATGCAGGTACTTTCCAGTCATGCATGTGCCTGTAAATATCCCCTCATCCATATTCCTCTAAATAACCCCAATATACTCACTGGCTCACAGGGTTGCACTTGAATGACATTATTTCTTTGGTCTGTCATTGGCACCGTATTTGGGGTGAATAAATACTTGCTCACATCTCTGCAGAAGTTGAAGCAATGATAGTTTGGCTGTGCTATGGAGATGTGCATATTTTTACAGGACATTGCCCAGCACTAAGGAGAGGAGGAGACTATTCCCTTGTCTTTCTTGCCTGCAGCGCTTGGTGCACACCTTTGGTCTCCCTCACAGTTGAGCCCCGTGTGCAGGGAGTAATAATGTCAGAACACTTCATGTTCTGTGTATGCATCAAGCCTTGTGCAGCTGGTCTACATGCACTCTCTCTCCAGAAGGCAAAGCAGTTTTACTCTTATTTGGAGCTAATTGGAGTAACTGTCAGTGCTTATCCTCTGTTCCTGGCTATCAAACCCGGAGTCTAGTGTGTGCTAAGCAAATTCTTTTACACTGAGCTACACCATCGGCTCTTTTTATTTTTACTTAGAGGTGAGGTCACATTATGTATCACTGGCTGGCCTCCAACTCAGGATGCTCCTGCCTCAGCCTTCTCTATGGGAATTACAGGTGTGCACCATGGTGCTCATCTCTCTCTGACATATAATTTTTTTTAAAAAATTATTTATAAGGAGAGAGAAAGGGAATGGGCATGCCAGGGCTTGTAGCCTCTGCAAATGAACTCCAGATGTATGTGCTCTTTTGTGCATCTCGCTTTATATGGGTACAAGGAAATTGAACCTGCAATGTTAGCCTTTTCAGGCAAGTGCCTTTACTACTGAACCATCTCTCCAGCCCCAATACATATAATGAAAAAAACAACATTTTATGTATGAGGGGAGAGAGAGAGAGAGAATGGGTACACCAGGGTCTGTAGCCACAGCAAATGAATGCCTCCAGATGCATGTACCTCTGGGGTGTTTGATTCAGGTGTCTCTCATAAACTTAGGTGTTCTGAAGGGTAGGTTCCCAGCTGATGGAGATTTGGAAATTAAAGCTCCCTGGAGGTAGTGTATTGTTGGAGGCAGGGTTATGGGTATTATAGCCAGTTTCCCCTTGCCAGTGCTTGGCACACTCTTCTGTTGCTGTTGTCCATCTGATGTTGGTCAGTAGTCCATCTTTCCTTATTCTGACATTTTTTCCCCTGCCATCATGGAGCTTCCCCTCAAGTCTGTAAGCCAAAGTAAACTTTTTTTTTACCCTACAAGCTGCTTTCATCAGGTGCTTTCTGCCAGCAATGCGAACCTGACTAAAACAGCCACCTTGTGGATCTGGCTTATGTGCGTATTGGGGAAATGATCCTGGGTCCTTAGACTTCACAGGAAAGCACCTGAATTAGAAGCCATCTCTCCAGTCCCACTGGATATATTCTTACACATGATGGTGGCTAGTCATTGAGTGTAATGTTTAAGATAGTTAATATGTAGTTTAGTTTATGTCAGGATGTTAAAAAACACATGATATCAAACTTATCCTTTAAATAATTTTAAGTACAAACTCTGGGGCTTGAAATATGTAGGCATCACTACCATCTATCTCCTGAGCTTTTTTCAGCTTCCTAAACAGGAACTGTATAAATGTACAATTCTTGCCAACAATTTATTTATTTATTTACTCATTTATATTTGTTTTTCAAGTTAGTCTTGGTCTAGCCCAGGCTGGCCTAGAATTCACTATGTAGTCTCATGCCAGCCTCGAACTCACAGCGATCTCCTATTTTAGTCTCCCAACTGTTGGGATTAAAGGCATGTGCCAACACGCATGACCATTTTTTATATTTTTCTTTTGTCTTTTTTTTTCTAATAATGGGTTCCGTCTTTTAAAGATTTTTTTTATTGTTAACATTTATTTGAGACAGAGAGAGAGAGAGAGAGAGAGAGAGAGAGAATGAATATGGGCACGCCAGAGTCCCCAGCCACTGCAAATGAACTCCAGATACATGTGTCACCTTCTGCATCTGGCTTACATGGGTTCTGTAGAATTGAACCTGGATTCTTTGACTTTGCAGGCACGTGCCTTAACTGCTAAGTCATCGCTCCACCCCTGGTTTCAGTTTTTACTGAAAAAAAAAAAAAACACAACTACTGCTGAAGAATGTATTTGTAGTTCCAACATGTGTACAATAATTTGTATTTACCTCCACAGTAGCAGGTGTCGTGCAGAGATACCATACATAGGAGCCATGAGAGGCAGCTTGCATCGTGCAATGTTGGTGTAGGACTGAGAGAATGGAGGATTGAGGGAAAGAACCTACATAAGAGAATAGTGCCAGGGAGGGCCAGTGCATTCTTTGAGCATGTATGATTTGACAGTATAATCTGTACATAATCATCCTTGCTTCAACAGGTAAGGAAGGTTTGGGATGTGGCTCAGTTGGTAGAGTGCTTGACTCACATGCCTGAATCTATGGATTCCATCCCCAGTGCTGCATAAACCACGTGTTGTGTTCATCTGTGATGCCAGCACTCTGCAGGTGGAGGCAGGAGGACAAGAAGACCAAGACCATCCTAGGCTAGATAGTGAATTTGAAGGCAGAATGGTTTACATGAGACCTTCCTTATAAACTAATTAAAAGAAAGAAAGAAAGAAAGAAAGAAAGAAAGAAAGAAAGAAAGAAAGAAAGAAAGAAAGAAAGAAGAAAGGAAGGGAGATTAAAGGTAAGGAAACAGTGAGAATGTATAAATAACTCCTCGAATTGTACTCATTGCTTCCCCAAGATGCACTTGCATGGAATTAGGCATAGTTGCAGAATCAGAACCCAGAACCTTCTACCTCAGCCCCTATAATGTTGCCCTCTCCTGCTTTAGAACATCATGGCTCCCATCCAAGGCACAGTGGTAAGATGGTTGAATAGGAGCAGCTATATGGAATCTTTCCGCTCCCACTACCTCCTCTTACACACAATGCTTTTGCAGATGGACAGGAATGCTGTTCATGTGATTACTTCTTTGTAAAACAGCTTGGTGGCAGAATCTGTCAGAGCAAAGAAGAGTCACTCTCCTGGTTGGACTGTGAGGGTAAGACATGGATCTCAATATCCACCCCACACTCTCAAGGCCTGGAGTCATCTGTACCTACAGTGTCCCTGTCCCAGAAGCCACAGTTCAGGGTCCCCTTGTCCTCTTCTAGCAGAGATCTCACCTTGGGGAACCTCTCCTTTTTCCACTGGCTGCTCCCTTCCTTGCTATCTTTTTGCTGGCTATCTGCTGCCTGTAATTCCTGCCAAACTGTGCATCCTGTCAACATATGTATGGGAAGCAAACATCAGGGAAGCTGTGGCTCACAAGTTCCTTGTCTTTTGTTGCTAGAACAATCTCCATATGAAATCAGTTTAAGAGAGGAAGTGTGTACTTCAGCTTATAGTTGCAGGTTACAGATCACTATGGCAGGGAAGGCACCATGGCAAATGCTGCAGGCAGCTGGTTACATTCAGTCCTCAGTGAGGAAGCTGAGTGTGATGAGTGCTGCATGCACAGCTAGCTTTCTCTCTTTTGTAGTCTGGTGACCCAGCCCATGTGATGGTGCTGTGCACAGTTATGCGGGTTCTCTTATACAATATTATCTTCCCTGCTACAGTTCCCACTCCTCTTTGTTGGCCAGAGCAGAAAACAGTGTCCCACTCCATCATTCTTTCCCATGTTCTCATTTTGAACTGGATTCTCTTGAAAAATAGGTGCTTTTCCATGAGCCCAGGAGAAATCTCTGATCTGTGCTCCCCTTTATGGGCCTGGGGTTACAGGTTTTCATGGACTTTCCCAGCTGTTTCTGTGGGATCTGGAGATTCAAACGTGAACACTTTAGGCCCTCCTGTATTCTCACGTTTGCAGAGAAAGTACACATAATCTCTAAGCTACCTCTTCATTCCTCATACTTAAACTGTATATAAATCCTGGGGTGGGGCTTTGTGAGTCGTGTCCTCTAGTTACAGTAACTGAATCCATGAAGAGGTGGAGAGCTGTGAACCTTCCTCTCCTCCATGGTGGAAAGTTACAGGCCACAGTCATTGATAGTTCAAAGGACAGTGGTTCCCCTTGTATGGAGGACAGCTGTCCACACTAAGGTTTTCTCCAAGTTTCACTCCTCTCTCAGGCCCTTTATCACATTTTTTTCTCATCTCTTACTTTAAGCTGTCAGCTTGAATTACTGTCACTCCACAAACAATTCTTTGAACTTATTTTGAATGATTTCCTCTATTTCTTTTTTCTCTTGTCTCAAGAATAGGCACCTTTGAAAGTTCCTTCTGGTAATTTCCAGAGAACATCCTTACACTTTCTGAGTGACTGTCATTACCTTAGACCCTTTTTGCCCAGTCCTCAGCCTCTGCCACTACACAGAATCCTTCCCTTCTGCATGAAACAGGCTCTCACCTGTGATGGCCACAGTTCTTCACAGTGGAGCTCCTTGAAAGAGTTAGGCCTCTTCAATGCTGCCTCCCTTCCTGCCTCTAATTCCCTTCACCTCCCACACATTGAGGTAGGGAAGTATGTGACATTTAGAGGAATGATGCACTTGCTTTGCAAAGTAAGCAGAATTTTGGGATGTTTTGTTTATTCATTTCTTTTTGAGACAGGGTATCAAGTAGCTCAGTCTGCCTGAACCTCACTATGTAGCCAAAGATTCCCTTGAACTTTATTTGCTAAATATATATTTATTTATTTGGGAGAAATAATGGGGAAAGGTGGAATAGAGAAATAGAGAAAGAATATGGGTGAGTGGTGCACTTGTGCCTCTAGCCACTGCAAATGAACACCAGATACATGTGCCCCTTTATGCACTTGGCTTTATGTGGATTCTGGGGGATTGAACCTGGGTTATTTGGCTTTGCAGGCAAGCACCTTAACTGCTAAGCCATCTCTCCAATCCTGCATTGAAATTTTGTTGCTCCTGTCATCACCTCCTTATTGCTGGGTTTAGAGGCAGATAACAGCACTTCCTGTTTATATAATTACTGGGTATTGAACTTATGGCTCATGAAGCAAGCCCTCTCTGGACTGAACCACAGTCTCAGCCCCTTTTGATTCTTTTTCCATTTTCATTTAAGTGGTTTATCTAGTCCTGATTTAATTTTGGTAGGTCATATAGATCAAGAAAATCATACAGTTACTTCAGATTTGGTGTGGTTTTTCTTTGAGCTTGGCATGCCCTGGATGTCTGATGTCTGGTGTCTGGTTTCCTTCCCTTTTGTTTTCCTTTTCATTGTCATCCCTGTAAGAAGGACAGTGGGCAAGAAGCAGATTATTATGGGTGACTTGTCATGAGCATGGAGTTGTAAGGAGTGTTAAAGTACATCATTTTTACAGAATTGATTTCTTGTTTGGCGAGTCAGAGTACACAGCTAGATAGACAGGGATCTATGATTATGATGAGAAGAATACTCATCTAAGGACCCAGTAAAGAGCATAGCCATGGAAACCATTTTCCTAAACCTGACCAAAAGTTGCTCTCATGGATTTTTTTAACCTCTTCTTTTATTTTGTCTATCTGTTGTTGAATAATATTGGAATTGTCTGTAATACTGAAGCAGCACATTCCAGGGAATTTCTGACAGCTAATATGATGCTTCAATAATAAAAAACATCAATAATGTCTCTATTTTGTA
Source organism: Orientallactaga sibirica (assembly GCA_036365145.1). NCBI lineage: Eukaryota > Metazoa > Chordata > Mammalia > Rodentia > Dipodidae > Orientallactaga > Orientallactaga sibirica. The sequence goes on along the minus strand of JAEOAD010002348.1, from coordinate 16,468 downwards.
ATATTGAGGTTCAAAGTTCTTTCATTTTTTCGTTAATTTCTGATGGAACTCTTGTGAGATCAGCAGTTTTGCTAAAGTTGCAGGCCAACTTAGACACTTCCCTTTGTGTCTCCATCACAAGGCCTGGAATGAGCAGGATAAATTCTGTGTGACTACTACCTGTTTGTGATCTTGGAGAAATAAATTATTACCACACTTGAGGGGCAGTCTCCAAGTGTTCCAGTGAGGAGGGTTTAGGGATGGCATTAAGTCTGCTGGAGCAGATTCCAGAGAAGTTAGCAGGCAGGGCTTGAAAGGCCATTTTATTGCAGAGGAAGACTCATCCCATGGGCATCTATTTTCTGGTGGGCAGGGAGATGATTTGTTCATATAACAATTAGAAGGTGGTTGAGATGGTTTAAGAGGTGGTCAAGGGTGGATACAATTGATGCATAGGCAATGTTGTTGGACAACTAGGGTGACTGGGAGTGCTGAATCTGTATGGAGCACAGGGTGGTCTTGTTTGGTAATTCTATATCCAATGACATTAACATATTCATTATACTTAACAGATAGACCAATGAGATTATCAGCTAATAGTTGGTGGACTGCAAAAAGAATGTTTGTTCATGATAACAACAGCCAATTGAACCCAGAAGTTTTGAATATTTAAGGATTCAAGAGAGCTGGTGGAGATGCTTGTGTTCAGGGTAGCCTTTGAGTAGATAGTATCTGCAGGGGTCTTTTAAAAAATATTTCATTTTATTTTACTTATTTATTTGAGAGAGAGAGAGAGAGAGAGAGAGAGAGAGAGAGAGAGAGAGAAAGAGAGAAAACGAGTGTGCCAGGGCCTCCAGCCTCTACAAACAAACTCCAGACGCATGCTCCACGTTCTGCATCTGGCTTACATTTGTCTTGGGGAATCAAACCCAGGTCCTTTGGATTTGTATGCACGTGCTTTAACCACTAAGCCATTTCTCCAGTCCAAGCAGGGCTCCTTTTCTATGTTTGGTACAAGAGTATTGTCAATCTACAGGGTGGGCTATCATCTTAGAGATAGCAAAATTTAGGGACTGGTGAAATGGCTTAGCACTTAAGGCATTTGCCTGTAATGCCTAAAGACCTAGTTTCGATTCCCCAGGACCCATGTAAGCCAGATGCACAAGGGGGTATATGCGTCTGGAGTTCATTTGCATTGGCTGGAGACCCTGGTGTACCCATTTGCTCTTTTTCTTTGCCTCTTCCTGTTTCTCTCAAATAAATAAATAAAACACCTTTAAAACTTTAAACTATCTGTTTTAGACTGTTCCGTGAGATTTTTCCATGGTCCCTGTGTGATCCCCTGGTGGCATATTTCTTGATTATATTTATACCATCTAATAGGCCCAAATATAATGTGAGGGCATTACAAAGGTACAGTTTAGTATTAGGGGAAAGCCTATGGTGGCAGGTCCTATTTTGGCCACAGTGGAGACACATGTGTCTGGTGTAGCAAAACATGAGTGACAATAAGAATTATTAGGGATATAGTAATGGCAAGAGGGGCTATAAGTCTGTTATGTTTCATTGTTAGGAGTTAAAGAATGGATAACACCTAGGAAAATTACTGTAAGGAAGTGTACCCAGAGCAGGAGTGTTAAGAGTGCTTTTTGGTGTTAAGAACAATGTGTAGAAATTAACAATTATTAGTTCTGTTAACAAGAGAATAGTACTGTGAGAAGGAGGGGTGACAGGGCATCCACTAGGCTCCTAGATGAAGAGGAGGAAGTGTAGGGTAATGGTAAGGAACTGTATCTGTTCTGGTGTGAAGGGAATGAACGTTCCTTGTAACCAGAGTTCTTCTATGGCATCCAGAAGCTCATCAAACGTGGAGATCGGCTGGGGCTTCAACCATATGATATGAGTCAGGAACAGATGAAATTGTTGGATATTGAGTGCCATCTGCTTGTCTGTCTCAAGGTGTAGGGGGAAGTTTAGTAATCTTTAAACAGGTGGAGGCAGTGATTGTCATCCAGAAGCAGGGAGGAGTAGGTGAGGGGATGATAGGGTTTTTTTCAAGTGGGAGCTATGGACCCAGGATGGGAAGCCCTGGAGTTTGGCTACAGTGAGGGTTATTAGGATGACCTTGTGGAGCCCTTGCCATTTTGGAGAAAGAGATTTCTGGGTGGGATCTGAGATATCAACCATGTCTCCTAACTCAGAGTTAGGAAGAGGAGCCTCTGGATAGAGGGAGGGGAGGGTGGTGTTAGTTTGTCGCCATGGTTCTTTCTGAGCAATGGGAGGAGACTAGTGTATATGGAAGGAAGGAGTAGTGGAGTCTCATGAACCAGTCCAGGGGGAATTACAGGCCTCCCATACATGAGTTAAAAGGGGCTGATCATGGAAAGCTTTTTAGGTAGGGCTCTAAGTTTAAGTAACTCTAGAGGTAAAGTTTCATCCAATCCCATTTCAATTCCAGAGTGAGCCTTGTGAATTTCTTTGGTGGCATGGTTTGTTCTCTCAACCTTGCTGGAGGATTGGGGATGGTAGGGAATGTGAAACTTCCCAGTGATCTGTAGGTAACTGGCAATGTTTGGGGAGTGAGAGGAGATTAATTCTGGGCCATTGTCTGATTGTATTGAGGATGACAAGCCAAATTGAGAGAATATTTCTGTAGTCAATATGTCAGTTACTATGTTAGTTCTCTTGTTTGTGGTGAGGAAGGCTTCTACACATGCAGAAAAGGTAGCCACACTAAGAGATATTTGTATTATTTAACAGCAGGCATTTGGGTGAAATCTTCTTGCCAATCCATAGCTGGTAGAAGGTGCCATATCTGTTGGGTAGGAATTTGAGGGCATCGGTTGTTGGAGTTAGAGTTTGCTCTTTGGCAGATATCACATGAGTCTGCAAGAGCTTTGAAGAATTGTCTGTCCTAGGGTTGAAAGGAGGTGTGGTTTTGAAGGAATCAGAATAGAGTTTGGTTTGGGGGATGAAATAAAGAATGCAGGTATGAAACAAACTCTTGAGTGAGGGGGACTTGGTATGCTAAGGAAAGTAGGGAGGTGGAGTAGAGGTCTGGGTGTGTCAGGGCAATTTCACAGGCCAATTTATGATTGTGATTGTTTGAGGGGGGGATGTACTGTTTGCCTTTCTTATGGCCTTGGCATTGGATGAATGATTTCTTAAAGGGGAGAAAAGTGACATCCAGAATGTCTTGGATTAGAGAGGCATTAATAATTTTTGGTGAGGATGTCTCTTTCCCTCCAAATTAGAATATTTGAGTGGATGATTTTATAATCATATTTTGAGTCTGTATAAATGTTAATGGAAGGATGCTTAGGCAGAGTTAGTGTTTAGGTAAGGGCTGTTAGTTCAGTCTGCTTGGAGGTAGTGCTTGGGTTCAAAGGTTTTGCTTCAATAAGGGCGCAGGTTTTAGGGGAGTTCAGGTGGCCCTGGATGATGGCATATCCTGATCCAGAGGGTGGGGTTGACCTAAGTAAGTTACAGTCTGCTGAGAGATGTGAAATTTGTCTTTTGAGACCAAGTAGCCCTAAGCAGCTAAGGCATTGAGGAATTTTAGCAGTGTGTGCAACACAGATTTCATAGGAGGGACTACATAGGAGAAGGTCATCTACGTACTGCAAGAGATGACTGGAATGGAGGCTTAGGGATGAGAGATCTCATTAGGGGCCTGGCCAAAGTTGTGGGGACTGTCCCTAAAACCTTGTGACAGGACGGTCCAGGTGAGTTGCTGAGCTACAACATTGTCTGGGTCCTCCTAAGTAAAAGCAAAAAGAGGATGTGTGCCCCAGTGTAGGGGGATGGTAAGACATCATCTTTAAGATCTAGGATGGTAAAGTTGGTTGCAGTAAGTGAGATAGAGGAAAGGAGAGTGTAAGTGTTAGGGATGACTGGTATTGGTCTCGGGTTACATAGGTGTGAGGATTTTTAAAATCAACACAGGCAGGCTTATGGTATTGAGTAATTGAAGGCTGTTCAATGTCCCAAACTGAGGGCATAATGGCAGCAGGGGGAAAGGGGTGGGTTTGGATTCGAGAGGTGCTTCCATGTAGGTTCAACTGGAGATTTAAAACATGGTTATTGTATTGAATGTGGGAATGTAGACTGAGACTTTGAATTTTGACATAACACCCCTCCCAAGGAGAGGCATAGGGCATTCAGGGATGACTAAGTAAGAGTGAGTAATCTTAAGGCTCCAAATTGGCAGCATAAAGGAGGGGTAGTTCTGGAATTGGAAGGGACACCTGAGGCCTCTATGGCCATCATGTTATACCTTTGCAGGAAGTGAGAAGCAATATGGAGGCCCCACTGTCCAGGACAAAAGAGACTTTGTGCCCAGCCACCATCCCAATCACCCTTGGGTCAATGGATGAGTTGGGATTCCCAACTGGGGTGGATGAACCTGGGTCCCTTCATTATACCAACTGCAGAGTGGGAGTTGGGGTAGGTATTGGGTGCCCTATGGGGGCTCCAGGGTGTCCATGATGGCAGTCCCATTTCCAATGACCTCACTGTCCATAGGTAGAGCAAGCTTTTGTGGTGGCCTGGATTTAAAGGCAGGCCCTAACCCAGTGTCCTGGCTGGTTACACCTGAAGCAGGTCCCAGATATCTTTCTTCCATTGCAGGTTTTATTATCATGTGATAGGCTTGAAAGCAGGTGGCTATTGAGAACAGAGGCTAAGAGTTGGTATTTTGTTCATCTCTATTTTCCTCTCCCTTGGCCTCATCTTCCCTGTTGTTTAGTCTTCAACTATTTGTCTTGTTGTTGGGGTCCACTTGCTATTGATTTCAAGCATTAGCTTTCTAAAATCTAATATAAGATATAAGAAATCATCTCATTTTGTGGTATTTTTGGTGAAGGTTTCCTTTGGAGCCTAGAATCTGATTATTTTTGAACAGGTTCTATGTGTAGCTGAGAACAATGTGTATTCCCTTTTTATTGAACACAATGTTGTGTACATATTTGTTCTGTACAGTTGATCTGTGGTTTAATTTCTTTGTTATGATTCTTTGTTGATTGGCAATTTGAAAGAGCTACACCAGGTTGTGAGTGGCTCATGTTTGTTTTGTATGATGATTTCTATTCACTCTGTTTTTGTGCAATATTGCTTGATAAGTGTGTTTGTTTGAGACAACAGGTTGTTGGGTCTTGTTTCTCAGTCACATCAGCTATACTGCTTCATTTATTTGGTCAATTTAAAGTTATTATTAAGAAGATGTTGCCACTTGTGATAAGTTAGTTGAAATTTGCATTAGCAGTCTGTCTCAGTGGCAAAGCCATTCTAATCTTTTTTAACTATATCAATCTAGTCACTAAGAAGCAGCATCTGTTTTTAAGTGAAGTCTACCACATAATCATGCTCATGTTAATCACCTGATGTTCTTCATTGACTATTAAGAATGTAATGTATAACTTCGCTTTGATCTTAACAAGAAATTTAAATTATCATCTGTCACAGTCAGCTCCACACTGCTGGGATGAATCTTTAAACCAGACACAGTTCATGAGAAGAACAGGATTTATTGAAGCTTACAGTTCCAAGGGAAGTTCCCTCATGGCAGAAGAAGCTGGCCCCCTTTCATAGGTCCATGCTGAGGGAAATACCACCAGGAACACCACAAGCAAAAACAATCAAGGAACCTGAGGGAGAGCTCAAGCACTCTGCACATCTTTACACTATATTTCAGATCCACTCGCAAACATACCTTAGGGCTGGACCCTAGGATATGCCCACAGTGACACCTCTTTCAGCCAGGTATCTTTAAGTACAAGAAGCTTTAATAAAAATCAATCTGTTGGGGGATTCCATTAAAACTGCTACAACATCTTTGGAGGTTCAGGAGATTGCTCAGGACTTAAAAGTGCTTGCCTGCCACACCTGCCAATCTCAGCTCCCTTCCGTAGATGTAAAGCATGAAACACGTGGCAAATGCATTCTGTATTCACTTGCAGTAGCAAGAGTCCCTGGTGTTCCCATCTATACAAGTGCATATGCATGCAGATGATTAATTAATTTATACACTTTTTTAGTTAGCATCTTTTCACAGATTTTTGAAGTTAGATAATTGACATAAGTATTTATTATTATTTATAAGGATTTTTTTCTGAGTGTGGAACATGTATTGTTTATGTACATATTTGGGTAGCTGTGCATTCCCCATGCACACGTAGTTGTAGGTCAGAGAAAGAATAGGGTGTCCACATCTATTGTTTTTGTGCTCCTGATTATCTCTCATTAAACCTGGAGCTTGTGAGGTTTTAGTTAGACTAGCTGATCAGTGAGCACCCATGGTCCTTCTGTCTATGATCCCCTCAATACTGGGGCAACAAGTATATGTGATATTGCCTCATTGTTTAAATTTAGGTTTTCATGCTTGTGCAGTATGAGCTTTTCATGAAGAACCATATACCTCCTCAGCTTCCCATAGTCTTAAATATGTCTTAGAGAGGTCTAACCAATAGAAACAAAATAGAACATTCATATATCAAAGATTCAACAATGAATTTATACATCATTGAGATGAGCTATTGTAGAGTTTCATTAAAATAATATATGAAAACATGAGCCTTGTAATAGAGACTTAGGTAAATGTCTTCCTATGTAAAAGGTAGCCTGTAGAGAACAGATGCCCTTTCAAATGGAAATTCCTTTTTCCATGAGTTTTGAAATAGTCAACTAAAATTTTTAGTTACATTTTGGAAAGCTACCTACACACATCCTTTTAATATAACTCATTTTAAATTAAATGCATATCTCCAGTGATTTGAGTAGAAAAATAATATCTCTTGATATTCTGAAGTCTTCTATTCATGTTTAACAGCTAACAGTCAGCAGGTTTCCCAAATATGGGGAATTTAAAATGTTGAGTGTTACTGGGCCATCAAAGAAGTGGTCTGGGGAGTGGTCAAAGGCACTTGCTTGCAAAGCCTGATGCACTTTAGAGACTGAAGTAGCAAGATTCTTATGAATTTGTGATGCAGAATGAGTTACATTTCAGCCTGGGCTCAAGTGAGACCCTGCTTCATAAAAAGCAAAAAAGAAACTGAAAATTTTCTTTGATAAAACACATAAATCTTGAGACATAATAGGAGGGTGTACATGATAACTGGACCTCTCTGTTACATAAAGCAGATTCTGGTGCCAGAAACCTTACTGAATTGTCTCTGCAAGGGCACATGCCTGTAATTTTTTGTATGAATCCCCAGACTTATTGAGGCTTTTCTTATTTGAGAGAGAGAGAGGCAGAGAGAGAGAGAAAGAGAGAGAGAGAAAGAGAGAGAAGGATGGAGAGAGTGGGCATGCCAGGGCCTCTAGCCACTGCAAATGAACTCCAGATATATGTGCCTCCTTGTGCATCTGGCTTATGTGGGTCCTGGAGAATTGAATCAGGATCCATTGACTTTTCAGGCAAATGCCTTAATGGCTAAGCCATCTCTCCAGCCCCATAGAAGCTTTTTGAACCTCCCACAAGACCTCAGAGACTCCTGAAGGGATTAAAAAATTAGTTAATCAAAATTAATACTTTCTGTTCCTTATCTAAACAAGAGTTTGACTTTTATATTTTCTGGCATTCAAATGGTAATATACTTTCTTATATGAATATAGAATGTAATATTACATCATATTTGTTTCATGTAGAAGTGTATGTAACAGAACTAATCTATCAAAAGGTGACCCTGCATTGTCTTTTGGACGTTTTGCACTTTTTGCAGATCTGCAGATTGAAAAAATTTTCAATTCTTGCAAATTGTAGCTTTCTGGTCATCAGAACAATTATTTCTAATCTCTCAAAATTCCTTTTTACCTTTTTTTTTTTTTTTTTTTTTTTTTTTTTTTTTTTCAGGCACACCAATTAGCCTCTGTTTCAACTTGAAGACTTATTTTAATCTTCTGGACCTATGTGATCAGCATGAATACTGATAATTCTGCACTCTTCTAAACCTAAGGGCCAAGATGTAATCTCAAGTTTATGGCTGAGAACTCCCTGCTTTCCTCATCTTTGCCATTCTTTTTTCTTCTTATCCAGTTTTCATTACTTGACTAAGACCCATTGTGATTGTTCCATTCAGGGAAACTTTCAGTTAAAACCTTGTCTCCTTGCAAGCTCTGCTGTACATGCCCTTTGCAGAGCAGTTGTCTGCCTATTCAGAGTCTATTTTGGTGAGGTGTATGTGTATAAGGAAGATGCATGTCAAAGAAGAGAGGAAATCTCTCAGTTTACCTGAAGATGTTTCTTCTAGTCAGATTGGTAGACAACTATGTTGTAGTGATTATCTTGTTTCCAAACTGTCAGCACTGGGGTCACAGGAATGTGTGACCATGGCTGCCTTTTATGTGGGTGTCAGTATTTAACTCAAGCCCTCATGTTTGTATGTACAGCACTCTTACCTGTTGAGCCCTTTCCCAGTACCTACCCTGTTTTTGAAAGACCCCCAATAGCGGGAACCTTCCACGCTCAGGCTGGGATAGGTGACACCCCAAATCACCACGAGAAACGGTCTTGATGCAAACAGCAAGAGGACTTTATTCCAGCACGCTGGGGCCCCCAGCCATACACCACGTGGGTGAAGAGGATTGTGGACCCCGAATGCAGGGTTAAGGCAGTTTTTATAGGGTTTACAACAAAGCTCATACATCGTGTACCAATCATTTCAAAACATCAGAAGCCTGTGCTGTGCTGACCAATCCATTTGTAATGCACCACAGTTCTTAGACCAATTATTTCAAATTGCTCAAGCCTGCGCATGGTAGACCAATCATGTTGTAACACACCCAGGTTCCTCCCTACAGCCCTAGAGGTCTGTGGCCTCTTGGGTGGGGGTGACGAATTGTGGTCAGAGCTGGTCATTGGACTTGGGCTGAGCTGGGCGTTCCCCTGTACATTCTTTTCCATCCATGGCGCAAGCAGCTATTTACAGAAGCCAAATAAGCGGTTATTTATCTTATTTCCTGGTATTCACTGGGTTAGGGTCTCGTATTCATGAGCCTAGCCTACATTCTTTTGCCCAATTTCATATAGAAACCAGTTTCTGAAACAGCAAGGAATGTGACCTTTTACCCATTTACTGGCAGCAAAGCAGGTTCCCTTTTATTGGCAGCAGGGCGGTTCTGGAATCTGAGGTATTCAAGGTTGGGGTCTGAGAAGGGTCAGGCTATCCTTTCATTCCCCACTTTTTCTCTTGTTATTAGTTCTAATCCTAGAACTGGGAGTTAGTTTCTTCCCGGTGGGTTGGGATACTCTTGTATTGTTGTCTAAGCACAATGAGTTGGACTGCACTCACTCATGCCCTAACAAAAGCAATAAACTTGTTAATTATGCAGGGCCCAACTGTAAGCAACAGGAGTAAAATCATTAAGGGTCCCATCAGAGCAGAAAGCAAGTCATCCAGGGAGACTTGCTGAACCATCCCTCAAACCATCCTTGGTTAGCTTCTCTCTCCCTTCGTCGTTTTTCTAGCCTTTCCCTGAGCTTACTCATGGACTCTCTGATAGCTCCTGAATGATCTACATAAAAGCAGCATTTTTCCCTTAAGGCTGCACATAACCCACCTTCCTTAAGGAACAACAGGTCTAATCCCCTCCGATTCTGTAGGACCACCTCAGATAAAGAAGTCAGAGATTCTTCTAAGTTGCTTATAGATTTTTCTAGGGCTCGGAGATCTTCAGTCATGGCAGCATTTAGTTCACCAAGTCCCTTTTCTAATTGTTGTGGCCCCATGATCAGGGCTGTAGTTCCTGTTCCTACACCTGCAGCTACTCCCAGCCCAAGCATGACTGCCAAGGTGAGGGTTGCGGGTTCTCTTTTAGAGCGGGTGAGTCGGTAATCATATTCATTTATAATTACCTCCTCAGGGTGGTAGTAAACCCGAGGGACGAGTTGGACCATGACACAGAAATGGTTAGATTGATCAAAGGCTGAAGTAGAGACACAAGGCATTAGTCCAGTATTGCACGCCCACCATCAATTATCCCCTGGTACCAGGTACTTATTGGGCTCTGCTTTGTCAAGAGTTACAGTAGAGTTGCAAAGATGTTGGTGGGTCAGGGGTACCTTACCTATACAGAGTCCCCTCCCTGATACTTCAGTTAGAGTAAGCTTATTCTTGGACCCCCAGGGGCATCGTCCTGCAGAATGGGCAGAAATGTTGAAAGTACCTGTCATTGCCAGGCCTTCGTAATAAGGGGGGCCTGAAGACAGACAAAGCCAGCAGGAGGAGGTGGCTCCTGGGTTAGTGGCATTGAGGGCCTGAAAGGCACCCTGCACTAGGTTGAATAATCTTTGTCCCATGTGCCCTGGGGGCAGGCGAGTCCCAGTGGGAACTATTGGGGGTTCTGGGACTATACTGCCAGTAATGGGTTTAAGGGCTGGTTTCTGGGGAGGTGGAGGCAGCAGCGGCATGGGGCTGGAGGGCCTTGCTCAGCCAGGACTGGATTTGGCCCTATGGGTAAAGGTGATAGGCTTTCTATTTTTAGCCTTATGGTCAGGAGGAGGCCTGTGTCTGTGCCAGATAAGTATAGTCATAATCCCCATTGCCTTCCCTTAATCCAATCTCTAGTCATTTTTCCAGGCTCAGTAAAAGTGATGTTCAGGGGGTTACATTCAAACCTTGTGCAGGGCCCATCACCATACCAGACCCCGGGTCTACAGTGGCGGCCACCTGGACTAATGGGGCTTGCACAGAGCCTCGTGGCTTCCCAGTTCCCCATGCATTGGGATCTCTGGAGGCCAGGAGTCTCTTTTTTATTGGGGAATGCCCGATTCAGAGTAATGACATCCCAATTGGATTTGGGCTTCCAGTAGGTAGTTCCAGTTGTTTCACATCCCCAATTTTTACAAAAGTATTGACCTGCCCCCCCGCATTTGACAATTGTACCGATCCCTTCCATTTTGGGGACGGATATAGAAATCTTGTTTTCGGAGCTCTGCTCTGAGTTGTGGGTGACCACAGCCTATTCCTTCCCTATTCCTTCAGGCGCACAGGGGCAGCTCCCAGATAGGCATACTGGGATACTCTGCCACTGATTGGGATCTACCTCAGGTATGTCCCAGGTTTCTAAGCCTGCCGCTAGTTGGCAGAGATCTGGGTGCAGTGATGGCCACCAGGTCCAGGGGGGTCCTCTTTGGAGACACTCCATATTACATCTCCAGTCTGGGAGATCACCTGCCAAGTTAGTTTCCGGGGAGCGTGGGGGTTAGCAGAGTCACTTAGCTGCAGGAGCAGTGTCCATATGACGAAACTTAAGTTTAAGGGGGTTGTTGGTCTTTTCGGCTCTCCATTCTGGGTCCGGTGGTGGAGCAGGCTTAACATGGGAGGCATGTATCCAAGTGGGGATTCCTTCAACCTTTAAAGCGGTCGGTGTGGTCAGCAGCACGACGTAGGGGCCCTTCCACCAGGTCTCAAGGTTTTCCGCACGGTGGCGCCTAACGTAGACCGAATCTCCAACTTGGAAGTGATGGGGGACTTGCAAGTCTCCTTCCCCTGAATAGGCCTCGCACAGCTGCTTCCACGTTTGTTGCCTCACCCACTCGAGTGCTTTGAGCCTAGAGAACAAAGGCTGGGAAAGCAACATATCGGCACTGTGTACAGAAGCAATTTCTATCAGTGGAGGGGGCCCTCCGTAGAGCAACTCATAGGGGGTCAGTCCAAATTGTCCAGGGGTGTTTCTAACCCGGAAAAGCACAAAGGGTAGGAGAGCTATCCAATCATTAATGCCAGTCTCTGAGGTCAATTTGGTGAGGGTCTCTTTAATGGTTTTATTCATTCTTTCTACCTGTCCTGAGCTTTGGGGTCTATATGCACAATGTAATTTCCAATCAATCCCCAATATCTTGGCTAATCCCTGACTTACCTGGGCAACAAAAGCTGGACCATTGTCAGACCCTATTACCTTAGGTATTCCAAATCTTGGGAAAATTTCTTCCAGTATCTTCTTGGCCACCAAGGTTAAGGTCTCTCTCTTGGTAGGATAAGCTTCCACCCATCCTGAAAAGGTGTCTATGAAAACTAATAAGTACTTATTACCATATTTGGCTGGCTTTACCTCGGTGAAGTCCACCTCCCAGTGAGCACCTGGGTGGCTTTCTCTCAGTCTCTTTCCAGGGGGCATTCTTGAGGGATTTGCATTGACCAGCTGGCAGGGCACACAATGTTTAACCACGGAATCAGTCACTCCTGGTAATCTCAGAACATGATATGGGGATGTTCTAATCAGGTTCCGTAGATGTTTGGCCCCCAGATGGGTTAGATGGTGCATCTGCTGAACATATTCAAGTCCTTCTTTTTGGGGTAGGATTTCTTTCCCATCTGAGGTATAGCAAGTTCCGTCTGGGGCTCTGGAGAACTGGTCTAATTTTTTTATCTCTTGCCAGTCCCCTGAAGTGTATTGTCGTCCAGGCTCTGGGGTTATGGATGTTTCTATTACAGGCAGGAGGCTAACACCTTGAGCTGCCTGCTTGGCTACCTGGTCAGCCATCTGGTTCCCTCTTGAGATAAAATCTTTAGCCTTCTGGTGCCCAAGACAATGTATAATGGCTAGTCTTTTTGGCAAGTATAAGGCTTCTAGTAAACTTAGAATTTCCTCCTTGTTCCTGATTTCCTTCCCTGCTGAAGTGAGCAGTCCTCTCTGTTTATAAATGGCCCTGTGCACGTGAGCAGTCACAAAAGCATACCTGCTGTCCGTGTAAATGTTTATAGATCTTCCTTCTGCTAGCCTCAAGGCCTGTGTGAGGGCTATGAGTTCAGCCTTTTGTGCTGAAGTTCCTTCCAGCAGGCTGCTGGCCCAGACAGTATTGGTCCCATCCACCACCGCCACCTCAGCCATTCTCTTACCTTCTACCATGTAGCTGCTTCCATCAGTGAACCAGGTCTGGGCTCCAGCTAGCAGGACATCTGTAAGATCCTTGCGGATCCCGGTTTCCTCAATCAGTAATTGGTGACAATCATGAGTCACTGGTTCATCAGTCTCTTCAGGCAGAAGAGTGGCGGGGTTGAGGATGGCCGGTGGTGCGAAGGTGACTCTCTCTGTGAGAAGCAGGCGCTGATAGTGGGTCATGCGGGCGTTAGTCATCCAACGGTCTGGGGGCTGCTGGATGATGCTCTCCAGTGCATGGGGGGCTATCATGGTTATATTTTGTCCCAGAGTCAATTTGTCAGCATCCTTGACTAATACAGCCACAGCTGCAATAGCCTTCAGACAGACTTGCCATCCACTAGCTACAGGATCAAGTTTCTTGGATAGGTAAGCAACAGGTCTCTTCCATGGCCCCAGAGATTGGGTCAACACTCCCCGAGCTACTCCCTTACGTTCATCCACATAGAGGGTGAAAGGTTTGGTGACATCAGGGAGGGCTAGGGCAGGTGCACTCAGCAGGGCCCTCTTGATGGCATCAAAAGCCTTCTGATGCTCAGGAGCCCAAAGGAAATCCCCGTTTCCTTTGGTCAGCGGGTAAAGCGGGGCTGCCAAGGTTGCAAACCCCAGAATCCATAGCCTGCAAAACCCAGCCGTCCCCAGAAACTCTCTTAATTGTCTGACCGTGGTTGGGGCCGGTATCTGGACTACAGTTCTTTTTTGTGCTTCCGTCAGCCAATGTTGCCCGTCCCGTAAACTGTACCCCAGGTATGTTACCTCTCTCTTGCAGATCTGGGCCTTTTTGGCTGAAGCTCGGTAGCCCAGGTTTGATAGCTCCAGTAGCAACGCTTCCGTACCTTCCAAGCAGTCCTGTCTGGTGGCTCCCGCCAGGAGCAAGTCATCTACATACTGAAGGAGGGTTACCTGGGGGTGCTGAGTCCTGAAGTTGGCCAGGTCCTTATGTAGGGCTTCATCAAAGATGGTCGGGGAGTTTTTGAACCCTTGAGGTAGTCGGGTCCAGGTGAGCTGCCCAGTTTTTCCCGTACCTGGGTCCCTCCATTCAAAGGCAAAAAGTGGTTGGCTAGTGGGGTACAATCTCAGGCAGAAAAAAAGCATCTTTTAAGTCTAGCACTGTGTACCAGCTCCGTTCAGGCAGAAGGGCACTTAGGAGGTTGTAAGGGTTTGGGACAGTTGGATGTATATCCTGCACCCTTTTATTGACCTCCCTTAAGTCCTGTACTGGTCGATAATCATTGTTCACAGGCTTTTTAACTGGTAGCAAGGGAGTATTCCAAGGGGACTGAACAGGAACCAAGATGCCCTGCTGGATCAGTCTTTGAATATGTGGTCGGATTCCTTCTTGGGCCTCTCTACTCAGGGGGTACTGTTTAACTGATATTGGTGTGGCAGTGGCTTTCAGCTGAATAACCTGTGGGGGAACTTGTTTCGCCAAGCCTATCCCGGCGATTTCCGCCCAGGCTTGGGGAAACTGCTCCAACCAGATCTGTATGTCTTGATCAGGCTTAGCCGGAGGAGAGTATAGTTGGTACTCTTCATCTAATTGGAGGGTCAACACAGTGATGGGTTTGTTATTTGCAGACACCTCTGGTTTTCCCTTTCTAAAAGAAATTTGAACTCCCATCTTAGTCATTAAGTCCCTACCTAGGAGGGGTGCCGGGCACTCAGGGATGACTAGGAATGAGTGGGTTACCCGTCCCACTCCTAAGTCAATGGTTCTTCGGGTAGTCCATGAATACTGTTGTTGCCCTGTGGCACCCATTACCCAGGATTTCTTGTCTTTTAATTTTCCTAATGGCTGAAGTTGCACAGAATGCTCTGCTCCAGTGTCAACTAGAAACTCGACTGGTTGCCCCTCCACCTTTAAAGTTACCCTGGGCTCGGGGAAGGTGTCCGAACCCCGTCTCCCCTATTCTTCATTTTCCCCTAGGGTTAGGACTCTCGGTCCTCTGTTCTTCTTCGTGGGGCAGTCCTTTGCCCAGTGTCCTTTTTCCTTACAATAAGCACATTGGTCTTTATTGAGTAGGGTCCTGTTGCCCAGGTTCCCTGACTGTCTAGGACCTGTCCTGAATTTTCTAAAGTCCCTCTATTTCTCTCTGCTGTTCTTTTCTTCAACTACTGCAGCCAAGATTTTAGTTAAAATTTTTTCCTGCCGTCTATCACGTTTTTCCTCTCTTTCCTTCTCTTTTCTTTTTTCCTTTTCTTCTTCTTCCTCTCTTTTTGTAATACACCTTTTCTGCCTCCTTCACTAGATCAGGCAACTCAGCCTCCTGGTCCCTCCAGACTCTGAAGTTTTTTTTCTGATATCTGGTGCTGACTGTCCTATAAAGGCTAGGGCTATTGAGGCTTTCTGAGCTCCGAGGTAGGATCAAAAGGAGTGTACCTTCTGAAAGGCTTCCATAAGCCTTTCAGAAATACTGAGGGAGGTTTGGTTGGTCCCTGTATCACCTCTCTTACCTTCGCCAAATTGGTGGGCCGTCTTGAGGCACCTCGGAGATCCACCACCAGAGCCTGGTGATAGATTCTTAAGCTCTCCCTACCTTCGGCCGTGTTGTAGTCCCAGCTGGGGCGAGTCAATGGGAACCCCATATCAATCTCATTTTGTAACAGCGTGGGTCACCCATCGGCCCCAGGAACATTTTTTCTAGCCTCTAATAGAATTCTCTCCCGTTTCTCAGCCGTGAAGAGCATCTGCAGCAGCTGTTGACAATCATGCCAAGTAGGCTGGTGAGAGAACATAAGGGACTCCATCAACCCCGTGAGGCGTTGGGGATCCTCTGAGAAAGGGGGGTGGTTAGTTTTCCAATTATAAAGATCTGCAGAAGAAAAAGGCCAATACTGAAGGGGTTGCAATTGGCCACCTGGCACAGGAGGGCCAAAGGTGCGCAGAGGCAATGCCACGATTTCGTCTGCTCACTCCGGGGTGGCGCCCCTCCGGCTTCGGGTCCCAGTGGCTGATCCCTTCATTGCTGGTGCCTCAGGAGGAGCGGAGGCCCCTCCCGCAGCGCCCTGTCCTGCATAAGGGGGTGGGGGAGCCGGTAGGGATTCCGGCCAGGCCAGTGGCTCCTCGATCTCGGGATAGATACGAGGAGCAGGTTTGGCTTCCTCAGGTGACTGCTTCGTGTCATCTTTGAGGGTCAGGACTCGGGAGCCTGCCTTTCTTGGTTTGGCTAGCCATGGTTTGACCCACTGTGGAGGGTCATCTATCAAATTTTCCCAGGTGAGGATATAGGGCTCTTGATCAGGATGTGAGCCCAACCCAGTCTGAAAAACAACAGCTTTAACAGCTAGAATGATCTCAGAGTTAAAGGTCCCTTCTTATGGCCATCTGACACCAAATGTTGGCCACTCAGAGGCACAAAATGTCTTCCAGGGTCCCTTCTTAATCTCAACTGACAGATTATGAGCTCGAGATTTAACTTCAGTCCAATGGTCAAGAGTCAAGCTAAGGGGGGTCGTCACCATCTGTCCCATGACAAAAGCGAAGACAAAGACACACAAAACAAAGACACACAAAACAGAAACCAACAGATCTAGGCCCTCACAACCTTCCTTTGTCCTCCACAAGCAGGCAAATGAATCAGATGGCCACGGAGGGGGAAGTCTCCGCTTCAAC
>JAEOAD010001437.1:0-22856 GCA_036365145.1 Orientallactaga sibirica | reverse complement strand
TCTAGGAATCAGTGGCTTTCCTACGAAGAAGATTTAGTGCAGCAAGTTCAAACTTTTCTAGTTAATGTAATCTAACAAGATGTACAACATAGAAGTTTCAGTTCATTTCTAAAGCAATTTGTTTAGAAAAAATACATCTTAATTGCCGAAAACTGTACTGTGTGAAATAAGGAAGTTCCGTTCTAGGAATAAGTTGCTTTCCTACGAAGAAGGTTTAGTTCAGCAACTTCAAACATTTCTAGTTAGTGTAATCTAAGAAGATGTACAAATTAGTAGTTTCACTTCATTTCTAAAGGAGTTGGTTTAGAAAACATACATCTTCTTTGGCGAACACTGTGCTGTGTGAAATAAGCTAGTTTGGTTCTAGGAATCAGTTGCTTTCCTAAGAAGAAGGTTTAGTGCAGCAACTTCAAACCTTCCTTGTATGTGTAGTCAAACAGGATGTACAACTTACTAGTTTCGCTTCATTTCTAAACTAGTTTGTTTAGAAAACAAACACCTTCATTGCCGAACTCTGTACTGTGTGAAATAAGCTAGTTCTGTTCTGGGAATCAGTTGCTTTCCTACGAAGAAGGTTTAGTGCAGCAAGTTCAAACTTTTCTAGTTAGTGTAATCTAACAAGATGTACAACTTAGTAGTTTCACTTCATTTCTAAAGCAGTTTGTTTAGAAAACATACTTCTTCATTGCCGAAAACTGTACTCTGTGAAATAAGGTAGTTCCTTTTTAGGAATCAGTTGCTTTCCTACGAAGAAGGTGTAGTGCAGCAACTTCAAACATTTCTAGTTAGTGTAATTTAAGAAGATATACAAATTAGTAATTTCGCTTCATTTCTAAAGCAGTTGGTTTAGAAAACATACATCTTCATTGAGGAACACTGTGCTGTGTGAAATAAGCTAGTTTGGTTCTAGGAATCAGTTGCTTTCCTACGAAGAAAGTTTAGTGCAGCAACTTCAAACCTTGCTTGTTTGTGTAGTCTAACAAGATGTACAACTTACTAGTTTCGCTTCATTTCTAAAGTAGTTTGTTTAGAAAACAAACATCTTCATTGCAGAACACTGCACTGTGTGAAATAAGCTAGTTTGGTTCTAGGAAATAGTTGCATTCCTAAGAAGAAGGTTCACTGCAGCAAGTTCAAACTTTTCTAGTTAGTGTAATCTAAGAAGATGTAAACCTTAGTAGTTTCACTTCATTTCTACAGCAGTTTGTTTAGAAAACATACATCTTCATTGCCGAATACTGTCCTGTGTGAAATAAGGTAGTTCCGTTCTAGGAATCAGTTGCTTTCCTACGAAGAAGATTTAGTGCAGCAACTTCAAACATTTCTAGTTAGTGTAATCTAAGAAGATGTACAAATTAGTAGTTTCGCTTCATATCTAAAGCTGTTGGTTTAGAAAACATACATCTTCATTGGCCAACACTGTGCTGTGTGAAATAAGCTAGTTTGGTTCTAGGAATCAGTTGCTTTCCTACGAAGAAGGTTTAGTGTAGCAACTTCAAACCTTCCTAGTTTCTGTAGTCTAACAAGATATACAACTTACTAGTTTCGCTTCAATTCTAAAGTAGTTTGTTTAGAAAACAAATATCTTCATTGCCGAACACTGTACTGTGTGAAATAAGCTAGTTTGGTTCTAGGAATCAGTGGCTTTCCTACGAAGGTTCAGTGCAGCAACTTCAAACATTCCTTGTTTGTGTAGTCTAACAAGATGTACAACTTAGTAGTTTCAATTCATTTCTACAGCACTTTGTTTCGATAACATACATCTTCATTACCGAAAACTGTACTGTGTGAAATAACGTAGTTCCGTTCTAGGAATCAGTTTCTTTCCTACCAAGACGCTTTAGTGCAGAAAGTTCAAACTTTTCCAGATAATGAAATCTACCAAGATGTACAACTTAGTAGTTTCACTTCATATCTAAAGCAGTTTGTTTAGAAAACATACATCTTCATTGCCGAAAAGTGTACTGTGTGAAAAAAAGTAGTTCGCTTCTGGGAATCAGTTGCTTTCCTATGAAGAAGGTTTAGTGCAGCAACTTCAAACATTTCTAGAAGAAGATGTACAAATTAGTAGTTTTCCTTCCTTTCTAAAGCAGTTGGTTTAGAAAACATACATCTTCATTGGCGAACACTGTGCTGTGTGAAATAAGGTAGTTTGGTTCTGTAAATCAGTTGCTTTCCTAGGAAGAAGGTTTAGTGCAGCAACTTCAAACCTTCCGTGTATGTGTAGTCTAACAAGATGTACAACTTACTAGTTTCGCTTCATTTCTAAAGTAGTTTGTTTAGGAAACAAACATCTTCATTGCCGAACACTGTACTGTGTGAAATAAGCTAGTTCAGTTCTAGGAATCAGTGGCTTTCCTACAAAGAAGATTTAGTGCAGCAAGTTCAAACTTTTCTAGTTAATGTAATCTAACAAGATGTACAACATAGAAGTTTCATTTCATTTCTAAAGCAGTTTGTTTAGAAAACATACATCTTAATTGCCGAAAACTCTACTGTGTGAAATAAGGAAGTTCCGTTCTAGGAATAAGTTGCTTTCCTACGAAGAAGGTTTAGTTCAGCAACTTCAAACATTTCTAGTTAGTGTAATCTAAGAAGATGTACAAATTAGTAGTTTCACTTCATTTCTAAAGTAGTTGGTTTAGAAAACATACATCTTCAATGGCGAACACTGTGCTGTGTGAAATAAGGTTGTTCCGTTCTAGGAATTAGTTGCTTTCCTACGAAGAAGGTTTAGTGCAGCAACTTCAAACCTTCCTTGTATGTGTAGTCAAACAGGATGTACAACTTACTAGTTTCGCTTCATTTCTAAACTAGTTTGTTTAGAAAACAAACACCTTCATTGCCGAACTCTGTACTGTGTGAAATAAGCTAGTTCTGTTCTAGGAATCAGTTGCTTTCTTACGAAGAAGGTTAGTGCAGCAAGTTCAAACTTTTCTAGTTAGTGTAATCTAACAAGATGTACAACTTAGTAGTTTCACTTCATTTCTAAAGCAGTTTGTTTAGAAAACATACATCTTCATTGCCGAAAACTGTACTGTGTGAAATAAGGTAGTTCCTTTTTAGGAATCAGTTGCTTTCCTACGAAGAAGGTGTATGCAGCAACTTCAAACATTTCTAGTTAGTGTAATTTAAGAAGATATACAAATTAGTAATTTCGCTTCATTTCTAAAGCAGTTGGTTTAGAAAACATACATCTTCATTGAGGAACACTGTGCTGTGTGAAATAAGCTAGTTTGGTTCTAGGAATCAGTTGCTTTCCTACGAAGAAAGTTTAGTGCAGCAACTTCAAACCTTCCTTGTTTCTGTAGTCTAACACGATGTACAACTTACTAGTTTTGCTTCATTTCTAAAGTAGTTTGTTTAGAAAACAAACATTTTCATTGCCGAATACTGTACTGTGTGAAATAAGCTACTTCGGTTCTAGGTATCAGTGGCTTTCCTACGAAGGTTTAGTGCAGCCACTTCAAACCTTCCTTATTTGTGTAGTCTAACAAGATGTACAACTTAGTAGTTTCAATTCATTTCTACAGCAGTTTGTTTAGAAAACATACATCTTCATTGCCGAAAACTGTACTGTGTGAAATAAGGTAGCTCTGTTCTAGGAATCCTTTTCTTTCCTACCAAGACGGTTTAGTGCAGAAAGTTCAAACTTTTCCAGTTAATCTAATCTACCAAGATGTACAACTTAGTAGTTTCACTTCATTTCTGAAGCAGTTTGTTTAGAAAACATACATCTTCCTTGAGGAAAACTGTACTGTGTGAAATAAGGTAGTTCCGTTCTAGGAATCAGTTGCTTTCCTACGAAGAAGGTTTAGTGCAGCAACTTCAAACATTTCTAGTTAGTGTAATCTAAGAAGATGTACAAATTAGTTGTTTCGCTTCATTTCTAAAGCAGTTGGTTTAGAAAACATACATCTTTACTGGCAAACACAGTGCTGTGTGAAATAAGCTAGTTTGGTTCTAGGAATCAGTTGCTTTCCTACGAAGAAGGTTTAGTGCAGCAACTTCAAACCTTCCTTGTTTGTGTAGTCTAACAAGATGTACAATTTACTAGTTTTGCTTCATTTCTAATGTAGTTTGTTTAGAAAACAAACATCTTCATTGCCGAACACTGTACTGTGTGAAATAACCTAGTTCGGTTCTAGGAATCAGTTGCTTTCCTACGAGGAAGGTTTAGTGCAGCAAGTTCAAACTTTTCTAGTTAGTGTAATCTAACAAGATGTACAACTTAGTAGTTTCACTTCATTTCTAAAGCAGTTTGTTTAGAAAACATACATCTTCATTCCCGAAAACTGTACTGTGTGAAATAAGGTAGTTCGCTTCTAGGAATCAGTTGCTTTCCTACAAAGAAGGTTTAGTGCAGCAAGTTCAAAATTTTCTATTTAGTGTAATCTAACAAGATGTACAACTTAGTAGTTTTACATCATTTCTAAAGCAGTTCGTTTAGAAAACATACATCTTCATTGCCGAAAACTGTTCTGTGTGAAATAAGTTAGTTCGGTTCCAGGAATCAGTTCCTTTCCTACGAATACGGTTTAGTGCAGAAAGTTCAAACTTTTCCAGCTAACGTAATCTACCAAGATGTACAACTTAGTAGTTTCACTTCACTTCTAAAGCAGTTTGTTTAGAAAACATACATCTTCATTGCCCAAAACTGTACTGTGTGAAATAAGGTAGTTCCTTTTTAGGAATCAATTGCTTTCCTACGAAGAAGGTGTAGTGCAGCAACTTCAAACATTTCTAGTTAGTGTAATCTAAGAAGATGTACAAATTAGTAGTTTCGCTTCATTTCTAAAGCAGTTGGTTTAGTAAACATACATCTTCATTGGCGAACACTGTGCTGTGTGAAATAAGCTAGTTTGGTTCTAGGAATCAGTTGCTTTCCTATGAAGAAGGTTTAGTGCAGCAACTTCAAACATTTTTAGTTGGTGTAATCTAAGAAGATATACAAATTAGTAGTTTCGCTTCATTTCTAAAGCAGTAGGTTTAGAAAACATACATCTTCATTGGCAAACACTGGGCTGTGTGAAATAAGCTAGTTTGGTTCTAGGAATCAGTTGCTTTCTTCCGAAGAAGGTTCAGTGCAGCAAGTTCAAACTTTTCTAGTGAGTGTAATCTAACAAGATGTACAACTTAGTAGTTTCACTTCATTTCTATAGCAGTTTGTTTAGAAAACATACATCTTCATTGCCGAAAACTGTACTATGTGAAATAAGTAAGTTCGGTTCTACGAATCAGTTCCTTTCCTACGAAGACGGTTTAATGCAGAAAGTTCAAACTTTTCCAGTTAATGTAATCTACCAAGATGTACAACTTAGTAGTTTCACTTCATTTCTAAAGCAGTTTGTTTAGAAAACATACATCTTCATTGCCGAAAACTGTACTGTGTGAAAATAGGTAGTTCCGTTCTAGGAATCAGTTGCTTTCTTATGAAGAAGGTTTAGTTCAGCAACTTCAAACATTTCTAGTTTGTGTAATCTAAAAAGATGTACAAATTAGTAGTTAAGCTTCATTTCTAAAGCAGTTGGTTTAGAAAACATACATCTTCATTGGCGAACACTGTGCTGTGTGAAATAAGCTAGTTTGGTTCTAGGAATTAGTTGCTTTCCTTCAAAGAAGGTTTAGTGCAGCAACTTCAAACCTTCCTTGTTTGTGTAGTCTAACAAGATGTACAACTTAGTAGTTTCAATTCATTTCTACAGCAGTTTGTTTAGAAAACATACATCTTCATTGCCGAAAACTGTACTGTGTGAAATAAGTTAGTTCGGTTCTAGGAATCAGTTCCTTCCCTACAAAGACGGTTTAGTGCAGAAAGTTCAAACTTTTCCAGTTAATGTAATCTACCAAGATGTACAACTTAGCAGTTTCACTTCATTTCTAAAGCAGTTGGGTTAGATAACATACATCTTCATTGCCGAAAACTGTAGTGTGTGAAAATAGGTAGTTCAGTTCTAGGAATCAGTTGCTTTCCAACGAAGAAGGTTTAGTTCAGCAACTTCAAACATTTCTAGTTAGTGTAATCTAAGAAGATGTACAAATTAGTAGTTTAGCTTCATTTCTAAAGCAGTTGGTTTAGAAAATACACATCTTCATTGGCGAAAACTGTGCTGTGTGAAATAAACTAGTTTGTTTCTGGGAATCAGTTGCTTTCCTAAGAAGAAGGTTTAGTGCAGCAACTTCAAACCTTCCTTGTTTGTGTAGTCTAACAACATGTACAACTTACTAGTATCTCTTCATTTCTGAAGTAGTTTGTTTAGAAAACAAACCCCTTCATTGTCGAACACTGTACTGTGTGAAATAAGCTAGTTCGGTTCTAGGAATCAGTTGCTTTCCTACGAAGAAGGTTCAGTGCAGCAAGTTCAAACTTTTCTAGTTAGTGTTTTCTAACAAGATATACAACTTAGTAGTTTCACTTCATTTCTAAAGCAGTTTGTTTAGAAAACATACATTTTCATTGCCAAAAACTGTACTGTGTGAAATAAGGTAGTTCCGTTCTAGGAATCAGTTGCTTTCCTACGAAGAAGGTTTAGTGCAGCAACTTCAAACATTTCTAGTTAGTGTAATCTAAGAAGATGTACAAATTAGTAGTTTTGCCTCATTTCTAAAGCAGTTTGTTTAGAAAACATACATCTTCATTGGCGAAAACTGTGCGGTGTGAAATAAGCTAGTTTGGTTCTAGGAATCAGTTGCTTTCCTACGAAGAAAGTTTAGTGCAGCAACGTCAAACATTCCTTGTTTGTGTAGTCTATCAAGATGTACAACTTAGTCGTTTCGATTCATTTCTAAAGTAGTTTGTTTAGAAAACAAACACCTTCATTGACGAACTCTCTACTGTGTGAAATAAGCTAGTTCTGTTTTAGGAATCAGTTGCTTTCTTACGAAGAAGGTTTAGTGCAGCAAGTTCAAACTTTTCTAGTTAGTGTAATCTAACAAGATGTACAACTTAGTAGTTTCACTTCATTTCTACAGCAGTTTGTTTAGAAAACATACATCTTCATTGCCGAAAACTGTACTGTGTGAAATAAGTTAGTTCGGTTCTAGGAATCAGTTCTTTTCCTACAAAGACTGTTTAGTGCAGAAAGTTCAAACTTTTCCAGTTAATGTAATCTACCAAGATGTACAACGTCGGAGTTTCACTTCATTTCTAAAGCAGTTTGTTTAGATAACATACATCTTCATTGCCGAAAACTGTACTGTGTGAAAATAGGTAGTTCCGTTCTAGGAATCAGTTGCTTTCTTACGAAGAAGGTTTAGTTCAGCAACTTCACACATTTCTAGTTAGTGTAATCTAAGAAGATGTACAAATTAGTAGTTACGCTTCATTTCTAAAGCAGTTGGTTAAGAAAACATGCATCTTCAATGGCGAACACTGTGCTGTGTGAAATAAGCTAGTTTGGTTCTAGGAATCAGTTGCTTTCCTTCAAAGATGGTTTAGTGCAGCAAGTTCAAACCTTCCTTGTTTGTGTAGTCTAACAAGATGTACAACTTAGTAGTTTCAATTCATTTCTACAGCAGTTTGTTTAGAAAACATACATCTTCATTCCCAAAAACTGTACTGTGTGAAATAAGTTATTTCGGTTCTAGGAATCAGTTCCTTTTCGACAAAGACGGTTTAGTGCAGAAAGTTCAAACTTTTCCAGTTAATGTAAGCTACCAAGATGTATAACTTAGCAGTTTCACTTCATTTCTAAAGCAGTTGGGTTAGATAACATACATCTTCATTGCCGAAAACTGAAGTGTGTGAAAATAGGTAGTTCAGTTCTAGGAATCAGTTGCTTTCCAACGAAGAAGGTTTAGTTCAGCAACTTCAAACATTTCTAGTTAGTGTAATCTAAGAAGATGTACAAATTAGTAGTTTAGCTTCATTTCTAAAGCAGTTGGTTTAGAAAATACACATCTTCATTGGCGAACACTGTGCTGTGTGAAATAAACTTGTTTGTTTCTAGGAATCAGTTGCTTTCCTAAGAAGAAGGTTTAGTGCAGCAACTTCAAACCTTCCTTGTTTGTGTAGTCTAACAACATGTACAACTTACTAGTATCTGTTCATTTCTGAAGTAGTTTGTTTAGAAAACAAACCCCTTCATTGCCGAACACTGTACTGTGTGAAATAAGCTAGTTCGGTTCTAGGAATCAGTTGCTTTCCTACGAAGAAGGTTCAGTGCAGCAAGTTCAAACTTTTCTAGTTAGTGTTTTCTAACAAGATATACAACTTAGTAGTTTCACTTCATTTCTAAAGCAGTTTCTTTAGAAAACATACATTTTCATTGCCGAAAACTGTACTGTGTGAAATAAGGTAGTTCCGTTCTAGGAATCAGTTGCTTTCCTACGAAGAAGGTTTAGTGCAGCAACTTCAAACATTTCTAGTTAGTGTAATCTAAGAAGATGTACAAATTAGTAGTTTCGCCTCATTTCTAAAGCAGTTGGTTTAGAAAACATACATCTTCATTGGCGAAAACTGTGCGGTGTGAAATAAGCTAGTTTGGTTCTAGGAATCAGTTGCTTTGCTACGAAGAAAGTTTAGTGCAGCAAGTTCAAACCTTCCTTGTTTGTGTAGTCTATCAAGATGTACAACTGAGTCGTTTCGATTCATTTCTAAAGTAGTTTGTTTAGAAAACAAACACCTTCATTGACGAACTCTCTACTGTGTGAAATAAGCTAGTTCTGTTTTAGGAATCAGTTGCTTTCTTACGAAGAAGGTTTAGTGCAGCAAGTTCAAACTTTTCTAGTTAGTGTAATCTAACAAGATGTACAACTTAGTAGTTTCACTTCATTTCTACAGCAATTTGTTTAGAAAACATACATCTTCATTGCCGAAAACTGTACTGTGTGAAATAAGTACGTTCGGTTCTAGGAATCAGTTCCTTTCCTACGAAGACGGTTTAATGCAGAAAGTTCAAACTTTTCCAGTTAATGTAATCTACCAAGATGTACAACTTAGTAGTTTCACTTCATTTCTAAAGCAGTTTGTTTTGAAAACCTACATCTTCATTGCCGAAAACTGTACTGTGTGAAAATAGGTAGTTCCGTTCTAGGAATCATTTGCTTTCCTACGAAGAAGGTTTACTGCAGCAACTTCAAACATTTCTAGTTAGTGTAATCTAAGAAGATGTACAAATTAGTAGTTTCGCTTCATTTCTAAAGCAGTTGGTTTAGAAAACATACATCTTCATTGGCGAACACTGTGCTGTGTGTAATAAGCCAGTTTGGTTCTAGGAATCAGTTGCTTTCCTACGAAGAAGGTTTAGTGCAGCAACTTCAAACCTTCCTTGTTTGTGTAGTCTAATAAGATGTACAACTTAGTAGTTTCAATTCATTTCTACAGCAGTTTGTTTAGAAAACATACATCTTCATTGCCGAAAACTGTACTGTGTGAAATAAGTTAGTTCGGTTCTAGGAATCAGTTCTTTTCCTACAAAGACTGTTTAGTGCAGAAAGTTCAAACTTTTCCAGTTAATGTAATCTACCAAGATGTACAACTTAGTAGTTTCACTTCATTTCTAAAGCAGTTTGTTTAGATTACATACATCTTCATTGACGAAAACTGTACTATGTGAAATAAGCTAGTTCGGTTCTAGGAATCAGTTGCTTTCCTACGAAGAAGATTTAGTGCAGGAAGTTCAAACTTTTCTAGTTAGTGTAAGCTAACAAGATGTACAACTTAGTAGTTTCACTTCATTTCTAAAGCAGTTTGTTTAGAAAACATACATCTTCATTTCTGAAAAGTGTACTGTGTGAAATAAGGTAGTTCCGTTCTAGGAACCAGTTGCTTTCCTACGAAGAAGGCTTAGTGCAGCACCTTCAAACATTTCTAGTTAGTGTAATCTACGAAGATGTACAAATTAGTAGTTTCGCTTCATTTCTAAAGCTGTTGCTTTAGAAAACATACATCTTCATTGGCAAACACTGTGCTGTGTGAAATAAGCTAGGTTGGTTCTAGGAATCAGTTGCTTTCCTATGAAGAAAGTTTAGTGCAGCAACTTCAAACCTTCCTTGTTTGTGTAGTCTAACAAGATGTACAACTTACTAGTTTCGCTTCATTTCTAAAGTAGTTTGTTTAGGAAACAAACACCTTCATTGCTGAACTCTCTACTGTGTGAAATAAGCTAGTTCTGTTTTAGGAATCAGTTCCTTTCCTACGAAGACGGTTTAATGCAGAAAGTTCAAACTTTTCCAGTTAATGTAATCTACCAAGATGTACAACTTAGTAGGTTCACTTCATTTCTAAAGCAGTTTGTTTAGAAAACCTACATCTTCATTGCCGAAAACTGTACTGTGTGAAAATAGGTAGTTCCGTTCTAGGAATCAGTTGCTTTCCTACGAAGAAGGTTTAGTTCAGCAACTTCAAACATTTCTAGGTAGTGTAATCTAAGAAGATGTACAAATTAGTAGTTTCGCTTCATTTCTAAAGCAGTTGATTTAGAAAACATACATCTTCATTGGCGAACACTGTGCTTTGTGAAATAAGCTAGTTTGGTTCTAAGATTCAGTTGCTTTCCTACGAAGAAAGTTTAGTGCATCAACTTTAAACCTTCCTTGTTTGTGTAGTCTAACAAGATGTACAACTTACTAGTTTCGCTTCATTTCTAAAGTAGTTTGTTTAGAAAACACACATGTTCATTGCCGAAAACTGTACTGTGTGAAATAAGTAAGTTCGGTTCTAGGAATCAATTCCTTTCCTACGAATACGGTTTAATGGAGAAAGTTCAAACTTTTCCAGTTAATGTCATCTACCAAGGTGTACAACTTAGTAGTTTCACTTCATTTCTAAAGCAGTTTGTTTAGAAAACCTACATCTTCATTGCCAAAAACTGTACTGTGTGAAAATAGGTAGTTCCGTTCTAGGATTCAGTTGCTTTCCTACGAAGAAGGTTTAGTTCAGCAACTTGAAACATTTCAGTTAGTGTAATCTAAGAAGATGTACAAATTAGTAGTTTCGCTTCATTTCTAAAGCAGTTGGTTTAGAAAACATACATCTTCATTGGCGAACACTGTGCTGTGTGAAATAAGCTGGTTTGGTTCTAGGAATCAGTTGCTTTCCTACAAGAAGGTTTAGTGCAGCAACTTCAATCCTTTCTTGTTTGTGTAGTCTAACAAGATGTACAACTGAGTAGTTTCAAATCATTTCTACAGCAGTTTGTTTAGAAAACATACATCTTCATTGCCGAAAACTGTACTGTGTGAAATAAGTTAGTTCGGTTCTAGGAATGAGTTCCTTTCCTACAAAGACGGTTTAGTGTAGAAAGTTCAAACTTTTCCAGTTAATGTAATCTACCAAGATGTACAACTTCGTAGTTTCACTTCATTTCAAAAGCAGTTTGTTTAGAAAACATACATCTTCATTGCCGAAAACTGTACTGTGTGAAATAAGGTAGTTCCGTTCTAGGAATCAGTTGCTTTCCTACGAAGAAGGTTTAGTGCAGCAACTTCAAACATTTCTAGTTAGTGTAATCTAAGAAGATGTACAAATTAGTAGTTTCGCTTCATTTCTAAAGCAGTTGGTTTAGAAAACATACATCTTCATTGGCGAACACTGTGCTGTGTGAAATAAGCTAGTTTGGTTCCAGGAATCAGTTGCTTTCCTACGAAGAAGGTTTAGTGCAGCAACTTCAACCCTGCCTTGTTTGTGTAGTCGAACAAGATGTACAACTTACTAGTTTCGCTTCATTTCTAAAGTAGTTTGTTTAGAAAACAAACAGCTTCATTGCCGAACTCTCTGCTGTGTGAAATAAGCTAGTTCTGTTTTAGGAATCAGTTGCTTTCTTACGAAGAAGGTTTAGTGCAGCAAGTTCAAACTTTTCTAGTTAGTGTCATCTAACAAGATGTACAACTTAGTAGTTTCACTTCATTTCTACAGCAGTTTGTTTAGAAAACATACATCTTCATTGCCGAAAACTGTACTGTGTGAAATAAGTAAGTTCGGTTCTAAGAATCAGTTCCTTTCCCTCTGAAGACGGTTTAATGCAGATAGTTCAAAACTTTTCCAGTTAATGTAATCTACCAAGATGTACAACTTAGTAGTTTCACTTCATTTCTAAAGCAGTTTGTTTAGAAAACCTACATCTTCATTGCTTTAAAACTGTACTGTGTGAAAATAGGTAGTTCCGTTCTAGGAATCAGATGCTTTCCTACTCGAAGAAGGTTTAGTTCAGCAACTTCAAAGAATTCTAGTTAGTGTAATCTAAGAAGATCTACAAATTAGTAGTTTCGCTTCATTTCTAAAGCAGTTGGTTTAGAAAACATACATCTTCATTGGCGAACACTGTGCTGTGTGAAATAAGCTAGTTTGGTTCTAGGAATTAGTTGCTTTCCTACGAAGAAGGTTTAGTGCAGCAACTTCAAACCTTCCTTGTTTGTGTAGTCTAACAAGATGTACAACTTACTAGTTTCTCTTCATGTCTAAAGTAGTTTGTTTAGAAAACAAACCCCTTCATTCCCGAACACTGTACTGTGTGAAATAAGCGAGTTCGGTTCTAGGAATCAGTTGCTTTCCTACGAAGAAGGTTCAGCGCAGCAAGTTCAAACTTTTCTACTTAGTGTAATCTAACAACATGTACAACTTAGTAGTTTCACTTCATTTCTAAAGCAGTTTGTTTAGAAAACATACATCTTCATTGCCGAAAACTGTACTGTGTGAAATAAGGTAGTTCTGTTCTAGGAATCAGTTGCTTTCCTCCGAAGAAGGTTTAGTGCAGCAACTTCAAACATTTCTAGTTAGTGTAATCTAAGAGGATGTACAAATTAGTAGTTTCGCTTCATTTCTAAAGCAGTTGGTTTAGAAAACATACATCTTCATTGGCGAACACTGTGCTGTGTGAAATAAGCTAGTTTGGTTCTAGGAATCAGTTGCTTTCCTACGAAGAAAGTTTAGTGCAGAAACTTGAAACCTGCCTTGTTTGTGTAGTCTGACAAGATGTAAAACTTACTAGTTTCGCTTCATTTCTAAAGTAGTTTGTTTAGAAAACAAACACCTTCATTGCCAAACTCTCTACTGTGTGAAATAAGCTAGTTCTCTTTTAGGAATCAGTTGCTTTCTTACGAAGAAGGTTTAGTGCAGCAAGTTCAAACATTTCTAGGTAGTGTAATCTAACAAGATGTACAACTTAGTAGTTTCACTTCATTTCTACAGCAGTTTGTTTATAAAACATACATCTTCATTGCCGAAAACTGTACTGTGTGAAATAAGTAAGTTCGATTCTAGGAATCAGTTGCTTTCCTAAGAAGAAGGTTTAGTGCAGCAACTTCAAACCTTCCTTGTTTGTGTAGTCTAACAAGATGTACAAGTTACTAGTTTCGCTTCATTTTAAAGTAGTTTGTTTAGAAAACACACATGTTAATTGCCGAAAACTGTACTGTGTGAAATAAGTAAGTTCGGTTCTAGGAATCAGTTTCTTTCCTACGAAGACGCTTTAATGCAGAAAGTTCAAACTTTTCCAGTTAATGTAATCTACCAAGATGTACAACTTAGTAGTTTCACTTCATTTATAAGGCAGTTTGTTTAGAAAACCTACATCTTCATTGCCGAAAACTGTACTGTGTGAAAATAGGTAGTTCCGTTCTAGGAATCAGTTGCTTTCCTACGAAGAAGGTTTAGTTCAGCAACTTCAAACATTTCTAGTTAGTGTAATCTAAGAAGATGTACAAAGTAGTAGTTTCGCTTCATTTCTAAAGCAGTTGGTTTAGAAAACATACATCTTCATTGGCCAACACTGTGCTGTGTGAAATAAGCTAGTTTGGTTCTAGGAATCAGTTGCTTTCCTAAGAAGAAGGTTTAGTGCAGCAACTTTAAACCTTCCTTGTTTGTGTAGTCTAACAAGATGTACAACTTACTAGTTTCTCTTCATTTCTAAAGTAGTTTGTTTAGAAAACAAACATCTTCATTCCGAACACTGTACTGTGTGAAATAAGCTAGTTCTGTTTTTAGAATCAGTTGCTTTCTTCGAAGAAAGTTTAGTGCAGCAAGTTCAAACTTTTCTAGTTAGTGTAATCTAACAAGATGTACAACTTAGTAGTTTCACTTCATTTCTAAAGTAGTTTGTTTAGAAAACATACATCTTCATTGCGAAAACTGTACTGTGTGAAATAAGTAAGTTCGGTTCTAGGAATCAGTTTCCTTTCCTACGAAGACGGTTTAATGCAGAAAGTTCAAACTTTTTCTAGTTAATGTAATCTACCAAGATGTACAACTTAGTAGTTTCACTTCATTTCTAAAGCAGTTTGTTTAGAAAACATACATCTTCATTGCCGAAAACTGTACTGTTTGAAAATAGGTAGTTCCGTTCTAGAAATCAGTTGCTTTCCCCTGAAGAAGGTTTAGTTCAGCAACTTCAAACATTTCTAGTTAGTGTAATCTAAGAAGATGTACAAATTAGTAATTTCGCTTCATTTCTAAAGCAGTTGGTTTAGAAAACATACATCTTCATTGGAGAACAATGTGCTGTGTGAAATAAGCTAGTTTGGTTCTAGGAATCAGTTGCTTTCTAAGAAGAAGCTTTAGTGCAGCAACTTCAAACCTTCCTTGTTTGTGTAGTCTAACAAGATGTACAACTTACTAGTTTCTCTTCATGTCTAAAGTAGTTTGTTTAGAAAACAAACATCTTCATTCCCCGAACACTGTACTGTGTGAAATAAGCTAGTTCTGTTTAGGAATCAGTTGCTTTCCCTCTGAAGAAGGTTTAGTGCAGCAAGTTCAAACTTTTCTTGTTAGTGTAATCTAACAAGATGTACAACAGTAGTTTCAAACATTTCTAAAGCAGTTTGTTTAGAAAACATAAGCATCTTCATTGCGAAAACTCTACTGTGTGAAATAAGTAGTTCTGTTTAGGAATTTGCTTTCTTCTGAAGAAGTTTAATGCAGTTCAAACTTTTTCCAGTTTAGTGTAATCTAACAAGATGTACAACTTAGTAGTTTCACTTCATTTCTAAAGCAGTTTGTTCAGAAAACATACATCTTCATTGCGAAAACTGTACTGTGTGATAAGTAAGTTCGTTCTAGAATCAGTTCCTTTCCTCGAAGATGGTTTAATGCAGAAAGTTCAAACTTTTCCAGTTAATGTAATCTACCAAGATGTACAACTTAGTAGTTTCACTTCATTTCCAAGCAGTTTCTTTAGAAAACCAACATCTTCATTGCGAAAACTGTACTGTGTGAAAATAGTAGTTCGTTCTAATAATCAGTTGCTTTCCTACGAAGAAGGTTTAGTGCAGCAACTTCAAACATTTCTAGTAGTGTAATCTAACAAGATGTACAAATTAGTAGTTTCGCTTCATTTCTAAAGCAGTTGGTTTTAGAAAACATACATCTTCATTGGTGAACACTGTGCTGTGTGAAATAAGCTAGTTTGGTTCTAGGAATCAGTTGCTTTCCTACGAAGAAGGTTTAGTGCAGCAACTTCAAACATTTTCTAGTTAGTGTAATCTAACAAGATGTACAACTTAGTAGTTTCGATTCATTTCTAAAGCAGTTTGTTTAGAAAACATACATCTTCATTTAGCGAAAACTGTGCTGTGTGAAATAAGCTAGTTCTGTTCTAGGAATCAGTTGCTTTCCTACGAAGAAGGTTTAATGCAGAAAGTTCAAACTTTTCCAGTTAATGTAATCTACCAAGATGTACAACTTAGTAGTTTCGCTTCATTTCTAAAGCAGTTTGTTTAGAAAACATACATCTTCATTGCGAAAACTGTACTGTGTGAAAATAGGTAGTTCCGTTCTAGAAATCAGTTGTTTCCTACAAAGAAGGTTTAGTTCAGCAACTTCAAACATTTCTAGTTAGTGTAATCTAAGAAGATGTACAAATAGTAGTTTCACTGCATTTCTAAAGCAGTTGGTTTAGAAAACAAACATCTTCATTGGCCAACACTGTGCTGTGTGAAATAAGCTAGTTTGGTTCTAGGAATCAGTTGCTTTCTAAGAAGAAGGTTTAGTGCAGCAACTTCAAACCTTCCTTGTTTGTGTAGTCTAACAAGATGTACAACTTACTAGTTTCTCTTCATTTCTAAAGCAGTTTGTTTAGAAAACAAACCCTTCATTGCGAACACTGTACTGTGTGAAATAAGCTAGTTCTGTTTTAGGAATCAGTTGCTTTCCTCTGTGAAGAAGGTTTAGTGCAGCAAGTTCAAACTTTTCTAGTTAGTGTAATCTAACAAGATGTACAACTTAGTAGTTTCACTTCATTTCTAAAGCAGTTTGTTTAGAAAACATACATCTTCATTGAAAAAAAAACTGTACTGTGTGAAATAAGTTAGTTCGGTTCTAGGAATCAGTTGCTTTCCTCGAAGAGGTTTAGTGCAGCAAGTTCAAACATTTCTAGTTAATGTAATCTAATAAGATGTACAACTTAGTAGTTTTCACTTCATTTCTAAAGCAGTTTGTTTTAGAAAACCAACATCTTCATTGCGAAAACTGTGCTGTGTGAAAATAGGTAGTTCCGTTCTAGGAATCAGTTGCTTTCCCTCTGAAGAAGGTTTAGTGCAGCAACTTCAAACATTTCTAGTTAGTGTAATCTAAGAAGATGTACAAATTAGTAGTTTCAATTCATTTCTAAAGCAGTTGGTTTAGAAAACATACATCTTCATTGGAGAACAACTGTGCTGTGTGAAATAAGCTAGTTTGGTTCTAGGAATCAGTTGCTTTCCTCAAAGAAAGTTTAGTGCAGCAACTTCAAACCTTTCTTGTTTGTGTAGTCTAACAAGATGTACAACTTACTAGTTTCTTTCATTTCTAAAGTAGTTTGTTTAGAAAACAAACATCTTCATTCCCGAACACTCTCTACTGTGTGAAATAAGCTAGTTCTGTTTTAGGAATCAGTTGCTTTCTTTACGAAGAAGGTTTAGTTCAGCAAGTTCAAACTTTTCTAGTTAGTGTAATCTAACAAGATGTACAACTTAGTAGTTTCACTTCATTTCTAAAGCAGTTTGTTTGAAAACATACATCTTCATTGCCGAAAACTGTGACTGTGTGTTCAATAAAAGCTAGTTCAGGTTCTAGGAATCATTTTTCTAAGAAATGCAACAGTTGGTTTAATGTAATCTACCAAGATGTACAACTTAGTAGTTTCACTTCATTTCTAAAGCAGTTTGTTTAGAAAACATACATCTTCATTTCCGAAAACTGTACTGTGTGAAAAATAGGTAGTTCCGTTCTAGGAATCAGTTGCTTTCCTACGAAGAAGGTTTAGTTCAGCAACTTCAAACGTTTCTAGCTAGTGTAATCTAAGAAGATGTACAAATTAGTAGTTTCATCATTTCTAAAGCAGTTGTTTTAGAAAACATACATCTTCATTAGAACACTGTGCTGTGTGAAATAAAAGCTACTGGTTCTAGGAATCAATTGCTTTCCTATAAGAAAGTTTAGTGCAGCAACTTCAAACCTTCCTTGTTTGTGTAGTCTAACAAGATGTACAAATTTAGTTTCTTCATTTCAAAGTAGTTTTGTTTAGAAAACAAACACCTTCATTGCAACTCTCTACTGTGTGAAATAAGCTAGTTCAAGGAATCAGTTGCTTTCTTCCGAAGAAGGTTTAGTGCAGCAAGTTCAAACCTTTCTAGTTATGTAATCTAACAAGATGTACAACTTAGTAGTTTCACTTCATTTCTAAAGTAGTTTGTTTAGAAAACAAACATCTTCATTGCCCGAACTGTACTGTGTGAAAATAGGTAGTTCTGTTCTAGGAATCAGTTGCTTTCTTAAGAAGAAGGTTTAGTTCAGCAAGTTCAAACTTTTCTAGTTAGTGTCAATAACAAGATGTACAACTTACTGGTTTCACTTCATTTCTAAAGTAGTTTGTTTGAAAACATACATCTTCATTGCTTTAAAACTGTACTGTGTGAAATAAGTTAGTTCGGTTCTAGGAATCAGTTGCTTTTACTACGAAGGAGGTTTAGTGCAGAAAGTTCAAACTTTTCCAGTTAATGTAATCTAACAAGATGTACAACTTAGTAGTTTCACTTCATTTCTAAAGCAGTTTGTTTAGAAAACCTACATCTTCATTGCGAAAACTGTACTGTGTGAAAATAGGTAGTTCCGTTCTAGGAATCAGTTGCTTTCCTACGAAGAAGGTTTAGTTCAGCAACTTCAAACATTTCTACGTAGTGTAATCTAAGAAAAATGTACAAATTAGTAGTTTTGCTTCATTTCTAAAGCAGTTGGTTTAGAAAACATACATCTTCATTGGCAAACACTGTGCTGTGTGAAATAAGCTAGTTTGGTTCTAGGAATCAGTTGCTTTCCTCACGAAGAAAGTTTAGTGCAGCAACTTCAAACCTTCCTTGTTTGTGTAATCTAACAAGATGTACAACTTACTAGTTTCACTTCATTTCCTAAAGTAGTTTGTTTAGAAAACAAACATCTTCATTGCCGAAAACTGTACTGTGTGAAATAAGTTAGTTCTGTTCTAGGAATCAGTTGCTTTCTTCTACAAAGAAGGTTTAGTGCAGCAAGTTCAAACTTTTTCTAGTTAGTGTAATCTAACAAGATGTACAACTTAGTAGTTTCACCTCATTTCTAAAGCAGTTTGTTTTAGAAAAACATACATCTTCATTGCGAAAACTGTACTGTGAAAATAAGTTAGTTGGTTCTAGGAATCAGTTCCTTTCCTACAAAGACGGTTTAATGCAGAAAGTTCAAACTTTTCTAGTTAATGTAATCTAACAAGATGTACAACTTAGTAGTTTCACTTCATTTCTAAAGCAGTTTGTTTAGAAAACAAACATCTTCATTGCCGAAAAAATGTACTGTGTGAAAATAAGGTAGTTCTTGTTCTAGGAATCAGTTGCTCTCCTGAAGAAGGTTTAGTTCAGCAACTTCAAACATTTCTAGTTAGTGTAATCTAAAAAGATGTACAAATTAGTAGTTTCGCTTCATTTCTAAAGCAGTTGGTTTAGAAAACATACATCTTCATTGCCGAACACTGTACTGTGTGAAATAAGCTAGTTTGGTTCTAGGAATCAGTTGATTTCTGACAAAGAAGGTTTAGTGCAGCAAGTTCAAACCTTTCTTGTTTGTGTAATCTAACAAGATGTACAACTTAGTAGTTTCACTTCATTTCTAAAGCAGTTTGTTTAAAAACACACATCTTCATTGCCACGAAAACTGTACTGTGTGAAATAAGTAAGTTTAGGTTCTAGGAATCAGTTCCTTTCCTCTGAAGAGACCATTTAATGCAGAAAGTTCAAACTTTTTCCAGTTAATGTAATCTACCAAGATGTACAACTTAGTAGTTTCACTTCATTTCTAAAGCAGTTTGTTTAGAAAACCTCATCTTCATTGCAAAACACTACTGTGTGAAAATAAATAGTTCGTTCTAGGAATCAGTTGCTTTCCTACAAAAGAAGGTTTAATTCAGAAAGTTCAAACATTTCTAGTTAGTGTAATCTAGAAGATGTACAAATTAGTAGTTTCACTTCATTTCTAAAACAGTTGGTTTTAGAAAACATACATCTTCATTGGCTGAAAACTGTGCTGTGTGAAAATAAAGTGTAGTTTGGTTCAGAATCAGTTGCTTTCTAAGAAGGTTTAGTGCAGCAACTTCAAACCTTTCTTGTTTGTGTAATCTAACAAGATGTACAAATTACTAGTAGTTCGCTTCATTTCTAAAGCAGTTTGTTTAGAAAACATACATCTTCATTGGCCAAAACTGTGCTGTGTGAAATAAGCTAGTTTGGTTCTAGGAATCAGTTGTTTTCCTCTGAAGAAGGTTTAGTGCAGAAAGTTCAAACTTTTTCCAGTTAATGTAATCTAACCAAGATGTACAACAGTAGTTTCACTTCATTTTTCTAAAGCAGTTTGTTTAGAAAACATAAATCTTCATTGCCGAAAACTGTACTGTGTGAAATAAGGTAGTTCCGTTCTAGGAATCAGTTGCTTTCCCACGAAGAAGGTTTAGTGGAGCAACTTCAAACATTTCTAGTTAGTGTAATCTAATTAGATGTACAAATTAGTAGTTTCGCTTCATTTCTAAAGCAGTTGGTTTAGAAACATACATCTTCATTGGCGAACACTGTGCTGTGTGAAATAAGCTAGTTTGGTTCTAGGAATCAGTTGCTTTCCTACGAAGAAGTTTAGTGCAGCAACTTCAAACCTTCCTTGTTTGTGTAGTCTAACAAGATGTACAACTTACTAGTTTCACTTCATTTCTAAAGTAGTTTGTTTAGAAAACAAACACCTTCATTGCGAACTCTCTACTGTGCAATAAGCTAGTTCTGTTTTAGGAATCAGTTGCTTTCTTACGAAGAAGGTTTAGTGCAGCAAGTTCAAACTTTTCTAGTTAGTGTAATCTAACAAGATGTACAACTTAGTAGTTTCACTTCATTTCTACAGCAGTTTGTTTAGAAAACATACATGTTCATTGCGAAAACTGTACTGTGTGAAATAAGTAAGTTCGGTTCTAGGAATCAGTTCCTTTCCTAAGAAGACGGTTTAATGCAGAAAGTTCAAACTTTTCCAGTTAATGTAATCTACCAAGATGTACAACTTAGTAGTTTCACTTCATTTCTAAAGCAGTTTGTTTAGAAAACATACATCTTCATTGCCGAAAACTGTACTGTGTGAAAATAGGTAGTTCCGTTCTAGGAATCAGTTGCTTTCCTACAAAGAAGGTTTAGTTCAGCAACTTCAAACATTTCTAGTTAGTGTAATCTAAGAAGATGTACAAATTAGTAGTTTCGCTTCATTTCTAAAGCAGTTGGTTTTAGAAAACATACATCTTCATTGGCGAACACTGTGCTGTGTGAAATAAGCTAGTTTGGTTCTAGGAATCAGTTGCTTTTCCCTACGAAGAAGGTTTAGTGCAGCAACTTCAAACCTTCCTTGTTTGTGTAGTCTAACAAGATGTACAACTTACTAGTTTCGCTTCATTTCTAAAGTAGTTTGTTTAGAAAACAAACACCTTCATTCGAACTCTGTACTGTGAAATAAGCTAGTTCTGTTTTAGGAATCAGTTGCTTTCTTACGAAGAAGGTTTAGTGCAGCAAGTTCAAACTTTTCTAGTTAGTGTAATCTAACAAGATGTACAACTTAGTAGTTTCACTTCATTTCTACAGCAGTTTGTTTAGAAAACATACATCTTCATTGCCGAAACTGTACTGTGTGAAATAAGTAAGTTCTGTTCTAGGAATCAGTTCCTTTCCTACGAAGACGGTTTAATGCAGAAAGTTCAAACTTTTCCAGTTAATGTAATCTAAGAAGATGTACAAATTAGTAGTTTCACTTCATTTCTAAAGCAGTTGGTTTAGATAACATACATCTTCATTGGCAAAAAACTGTACTGTGTGAAAATAGGTAGTTCCGTTTCTAGGAATCAGTTGCTTTCCTACGAAGAAGGTTTAGTTCAGCAACTTCAAACATTTCTAGTTAGTGTAATCTAAGAAGATGTACAAATTAGTAGTTTCAATTCATTTCTAAAGCAGTTGGTTTAGAAAACATACATCTTCATTGGCGAACACTGTGCTGTGTGAAATAAGCTAGTTTTTGTTCTAGGAATCAGTTCCTTTCCTACAAAGAAGGTTTAGTGCAGCAACTTCAAACCTTCCTTGTTTGTGTAATCTAACAAGATGTACAACTTACTAGTTTCAATTCATTTCTAAAGTAGTTTGTTTAGAAAACAAACCTTCATTCCCGAAAACTGTACTGTGTGAAATAAGCTAGTTCTAGTTCTAGGAATCAGTTGCTTTCCTATAAAGAAGGTTTAGTGCAGCAAGTTCAAAACTTTTATAGTTAGTGTAATCTAACAAGATGTACAACTTAGTAGTTTCACTTCATTTCTAAAGCAGTTTGTTTAGAAAACATACATCTTCATTGTAAAAACTGTACTGTGTGAAATAAGCTAAAGTTGGTTCTAGGAATCAGTTGCTTTCCTACTAAGACGGTTAGTGCAGAAAGTTCAAACTTTTCTAGTTAATGTAATCTAACAAGATGTACAACTTAGTAGTTTCACTTCATTTCTAAAGCAGTTTGTTTAGAAAACATACATCTTCATTGCCAAAAACTGTACTGTGTGAAAATAAGTAGTTCGTTCTAGAATCAGTTGCTTTCCCTACGAAGAAGGTTTAGTGCAGCAACTTTCAAACATTTCTAGTTAGTGTAATCTAAGAAGATGTACAAATTAGTAGTTTCGCTTCATTTCTAAAGCAGTTGGTTTAGAAAACATACATCTTCATTGGCGAACACTGTTCTGTGTGAAATAAGCTAGTTTGGTTCTAGGAATCAGTTGCTTTCCCTACTGAAGAAGTTTAGTGCAGCAACTTCAAACCTTCCTTGTTTGTGTAGTCTAACAAGATGTACAACTTACTAGTTTCTCTTCATTTCTTAAGTAGTTTGTTTAGAAAACAACACCTTCATTGCTTTAACTCTCTACTGTGTGAAATAAGGTAGTTCTGTTTTAGGAATCAGTTGCTTTCTTACAAAGAAGGTTTAGTGCAGCAAGTTCAAACTTTTTCAGTTAGTGTAATCTAACAAGATGTACAACTTAGTAGTTTCACTTCATTTCTACAGCAGTTTGTTTAGAAAACATACATCTTCATTGTGAAAACTGTACTGTGTGAAATAAGTAAGTTCGGTTCTAGGAATCAGTTCCTTTCCTACGAAGACGGTTTAATGCAGAAAGTTCAAACTTTT
Organism: Orientallactaga sibirica; assembly: GCA_036365145.1. Lineage (NCBI taxonomy): Eukaryota > Metazoa > Chordata > Mammalia > Rodentia > Dipodidae > Orientallactaga > Orientallactaga sibirica. The sequence goes on along the minus strand of JAEOAD010001437.1, from coordinate 244 downwards.
CCAGTTAATGTAACCTACCAAGATGTACAACTTAGTAGTTTCACTTCATTTCTAAAGCAGTTTGTTCAGATAACATACATCTTCATTGGGTTTAAAACTGTACTGTGAAAAAATAGGTATTCCGTTCACAAAGGAATCAGTTGCTTTCTCGAAGAATGGTTTAGTTCAGCAACTTCAAACATTTCTAGTTAGTGTAATCTGAAGATGTACAAATTAGTAGTTTCACTTCATTTCTAAAGGAGTT